>JAOXNN020000006.1:8498019-8532901 GCA_028571205.2 Hydropsyche betteni
ATGATATTATAGACGTTAAGTGTATACGCATAAAGACCATATACGCATGAAGAATAATTTTATAGACGCAAAAAAAGTAATCGTATCAACGCGTCGTTTGAAATTCGCGAGCGTCATCGAACAGACGGACACACAGATACACAGACGGACACACAGACACACAGACGGCCACACAGAAATCCACTTTTATATATAGGGGACATTTGATATATTTTAGTAAAAGAAAAAATTCATTAGTTTATCAAGGAAATGTTTAGAGATTAGTTTTTTGATAAAAAATATATTTCCATAGCTTCATTTGAAACTGATAATTCAAACCAGCACTCACATCTATAAAACACCCAGAACACGAGGACTAATCTCACCTCGCCCACCGCAAGTTCGCAATTAGCCAAGGAGGACTCTAATGGAAACGAGTGGAGATGCACTCAAATGCAACCGACTGCAAGTGTTAAGAAGACCGTTCGAAGACCACTCTCGTGTCGGGTTCGAGTGCTTTGTCACTATCGCTAATTATCGTTAATTTGCGATGGCGGCGTGTTGCAATTGCAAAGGTCTCTTCTTGTTGCATTTGTGCAAATTGGTTGCTTTCAGAATGCGCTTTTGAGGTGTAAATTGTTGCCGATGTTTGTTGTGTAATTCGTTGAATTGGCTTTGATGATTTTCGATATTGATATGTGAACGTTTCGTGTCGATTTCGTGTGAAATACTTCGAAAAATTTTCCCGCATCCATCAAATGTGAGGTAACTCATAAAACCTACATGACTGTCTGTTTTGGATTCAGCGAAATCGTTCTTACTCATCAACAATGTCCTAAACAAATAAGAATTCACTTAAATGACATTGCACATTGAACTGCTAATGAAAAAAAAACGGAAAAGATCTCAACGCGTAAAAATTATTTAAAAAAAATTATTAACAAATAGATTCTTATCTAAATTGCCTGTTACTGCTCGATAGAAACAGGTAGTTTGCTCCGGGTATGAAATTTGGGTCCGGAAAAATACCGAAAAAAAAGAATATCAAAATTGACGTTGCTACAACCGAACAGCACCTATTCGAAAATGCGGTCGCTTTTGCCTTTGTTCGTTACCAAAAAAAATCCAGATTATGACACTTCGTCCTCACTCTTGGACGGATGACGTACAGAAAAATGGAAAAGGACCGAATCCTTTTTTTCGTCCGTGGAAAAAAGCCTCTTTGACGGCAAAGAAATCTTGCGGTGTCAAAGGCGAAAACGACATTCGATGAACCGCATTTGTGATGCAAAAGCGTTTATAATTTTTGACGCATCACAATAGATTTTATATCTAAAAAAAATTACAAAAACCCTAAAAAAATTGTACGAATGACGCAATACAAAATTAAGAAACATTATTTACGAATTTGCAACCATCGTCGTATACTGCGGTATTAGGAACGCGCGACTGAATTATTATATAAAAAAAATGTTGGTTATGAAGTAATCATCCGTTAATCAAAATTTCGTTATAGGATCGCTCCTATAATAAATCGACGGCTCTCAAAGGTCAAAATCACCCACACAATCTCGGCGATAATTCAAGTCCGATGACGACAAAGCGGACAAATTAATATGAATAATCCCGAAGCGCTCGCATAAGCCAATAAATATGATTACGAACAGTGTCCGAGTGCATACTACAGTATCCCATTATGGCATTATAAATATGCATCGTGTTGTATAAGCGTTGCACTTGAACATCGACTGCAATATCGCATAATAACGGTAGCAGATTCGAAGCTGTCGATCAGAGGTTTTTAAAATATTTTTGTTGATTAATTTTTGATGGTTTTCTATAACGTTTCCGAAAATGAAGTTATCAATTCAGTAATTTTGTAAGTAAATATTTTCAAAAAGGGAAAGGTTTAAACGTGCATTCAATAAAATAAATTTGCGTTAAACCTGAGCATTAAATAAAATATGTGTGCATTAAAAAAATGATGTGTACATTTTACAAAAGCATTAAAATGTGTGTATTTGAAAAGACATCTGCACCGCAAAATAAAAATACGTGCATTAAAACAGGGCGAAATACCAACCACATAAAAAACTTTCATAATATTATATAATCGATTCGCAATAAACCGAATTCAAACAAAATCAACATTGTTACAAAAAGTGAACCAAATTGTTAAAATTTACTGTATTTTATTGCCTGTAAAGATTGACTTTATTTTTATGACGTTGATCTATCTGTCATTTTAATGCACAAAATATTTATTCTTATTCATAATTTTTAATGCTTACTTTATACATACTGCACATTTTTTTATTGCACACTATAAATAAAATAATACTCAATACGAGATTCTTTAATCTACCAGAATAATGCACATCGAATACTTTTCTAATGCACAAGTAATTCGTTTTAAAGTACAATTTATATTTTTTTAATATTCAGATAAATTGCAACCTTTTGGTAATATGTATAAGCATGTAATGAAAGTATTGACATATACCTATTATTAAAGAAGAACAAATTATTTGGTCAGTATTGAAATATTTTTCGGATCAGTATTTAAAATTTTTTTTGAGTCATCATTATTTTATTATGTGATAAGTATAAGCAATAAATGAATACTGATGCTTTGCCTGTATTTAAATTTTATAACATTCCACAAAAAAGCGTGATTCATAAAAACATCGTGACAAATTCCCTGATAATGAAACAGTTGTTGGTTTCGAAAATATTGATACCAATTATTCCTTATAATAAAACTTATCAAATAAATGCATACCATTTAATATAAATACATATCATTTAATTATAATTGGTCACTTAATACAAATACGAGCAAAAAAATGAGGGCCTTATGAAAATACTTTATTTTTATCTAAATATTATATTATCTTAACAAACTAAACACATTTTATCTTAATATAAACAAAATCATGGGTAACCTCAAACATTCTATCAACAAAAAATTTAATGATTTTCATAACATTCATCAAAATGGTTCAAAAAAATTAAATTATTTCCAATCAAATTCTTATATAATTCATCTCACAGATTGAATATCACTGATATCATCAATTTTATCACTCGGTATGATTTTCGGTAGTGTTCTCGTTCATTCTGCGATTCATTCGAGAAGCGGTGGTCGACTCAAATACCAGCGATCGAGGACAATAGCGAATTGTTACGGACGATGACTGAGTCGAATTTTTCGGAAATACAACAAAAAGTATATGCACAGAAAATTCCGACGAATCAATCGCTACTTTGCACCGAAGAAAAACGAAATTTCGATTTGCACAACCCGCAAAACGTGCGGAAAAAATCGCCAAAACGTACGATTAACTTTTTTGAATGCCAAAAGATTCGTTACATTATTTTTATAAATTATTATTGTGATAAGAAAAATAATTAGAGCAATCTTTGCACGAAATCAAAGTGAATGTTGCTTCGAATACAGATCAGTTCATTAGATACACGAACAACCTTCATTTAAAAAAATTATCAAAAAATTAATTCACTTTCAAGGTAAAATCAATTAAGTTTTCAAATGAAATATTCAAATTTACATATTTGATAAATTTAATAATAACGACCCAGAAACTTTATCATCATCATTTTCGGTATATTCAACAGATCTCGGTCCTTTTGAACTAGTAATAAAATAATATATTAAATAAAAAAATCCCTATTTAGAACATCGACCCCATGCAGGGGTCTATGAAATATTTTTAATGCTTGCTGTATATTAAATGGAAAAGTTATGTGCGACACTAATAGCTCGATGCGACCGCCAGGCTGTGCTGAAAACCCTAAATTCTACGCACATATAAATATAAATAATGTATCATTAAAAGCGCGAAAGTATAATAAAAAAGTTCAGCTGAAAAAAAAATTAATGCGCGCGATAGGTAAGCTAAAAAAGGCGCAATAATAAAAATTCGCAATAACAGCGCGTAATGCGATTCCGTTAAATGTTTTCGTTTTTTCCGCGTATAATATGCGCGTTTTAATAATGCGCTGTAATTATGGGCCTTCCTGTATGTTTTTGACCTATATAAAGTTGGGAGGGTTCGTTTTGTATTTTTGTGAAATCTGTGCATCTTGAATATGAATATGAATAATATTTAATGGATGCGATAACGTTTTAGGTCACAGTTCTTATTGTTTATCGAATTTTAACTAATTGTAATCGATAAAATTAGAAAAAGGATGGAAGTATGTTTTTTTGTGTGAAAATAATAGTAATAATAATAGTTTCAGTATTAAAAAAAATTAAATAACAGAAATTTCATAGAATTCTATGAAATCAGAAAGTTTTGTATTACTTTGGATTAAACTATATGCAGCACATGTTGATGATTGCATCAAATTATCACCATATGATCCAATTATATCAAAAATTTCCAATATGAAAATGTTTCTTCTAATCCTCAGAAATCTAATTTCGACTCCATCAAAAATTTTCAAAATACATTTGGAATTCCAGCTTGGAATTTGTTCCGGTTTCCATTGGAACTGCGTTCCCACGCACACCTGTCGCCATCGATTTCACAGACGGGATTAGTTCCGGCGACATAATTTCACTACGCCACTGTCCTCTGGCCAAATAAAGGCATCACGTGCCGCCATTGAGAATGACTGGTCGATTGATTTCCAGGTAAACGTTGTAAGTCGATCCAGTCCGTTTTTGGACACTGCATTGTTGATTTTTAAAGGAATATCTTGTATTATATTCAAAAATAAGACAAGAAATTCAACATGATGATTCATAGAGTTGAGTTGAGATGATTTATTTAATTTACGATGAAATTAAATAAATCGGATATGTTGATTTGAGAATGATTTAAAATTCGATCATACGTACAAATCTCGGAGTAATTTTCAATTGAAATTAATTATAATATCTAACTAGTGACAGATATACGAATAAGCCGATTAAATGAAGATCAACGCCCATCCAAATCATGAGATTATTTCACGGATTCTCTTCACTGTTTCGTATCAATGAAGATTAAGGGATTACGCAAAACAAGTGTCACTCGTCTAAAATATGAAACAATTCTTCCACTTACTCGAATATTTGATCCAATGAGACCAATTGACTCAGGTCAATAGATCGGAATTGATTGATCGACGCAAAGATGACGTTGCACCGAATGATTAATCGGCATATTTGATTCGTATTAAAATTTTACAATATTACAATATTCAATTTAACTTTTATAATTTATACAAGATCGGAATCTGCATATCATTCGCATGAGATAATCTTGATAGATGATTAAATACAAGAATCGATCAATTTAATATGTTTTTCGATTCATGAAAGCACGAAAAATATATTTTTGACTCGAACGAACGGAATCGAATAAAACGAAAGCGTCTAGATAAGGCGGCCTAAAGTCGTCCTTGAACCTTTCAATATCACTTTGAAGGACCAAATCCGATCGGTCTCTTTCTCTCTTTCAAAAAGAAAACTCAAATCGCATCTATCAGAAAATAGAGCAAAGACCCCGGTCGCAAAGGGGGCCCGAAACATCCCGAGATAACGTTGCTCGATACCCGTAACGTTGATTAATTTGAAAGCCACGAGATTTTTTCACAAAAAAAAAAACTACGATTCCATCTGGATTCGAAATTTAGAAAATGGACGAACTGTAATTTACAGACTGCGATGATATTTTCGCTTATTAGCCCAGCTCGGAAATCGTTCCGCAAAAATTCAATTAAGCGAGGGCGAGCTTTGGCAAAAGCTCGAGGAGCGAATTTCGAAAATTATTTCGGTGTCGCCGTCTCGGCTGAAGCCCTTGTAATGATTTTAGTTATTAATTCACGTACTGAGTTAATTTTCAGCGAATCAAACTACGGTAAATATCGTATTATTTATTTCGTGCTGGAAGGCAACGGTTATTCATTTATCATATATATCCGAAGAGGCTCTCGAGGGATGGGATACATTGAAGGTGGTTTCAACTGTACGTCCCAGGGGTAGTTGAACTATTTCAATGGTTATCGAATGTATTAGTGTACTGAGAACAAAGGAAAACCATTTCTTAAAACGAACGGAATTTTATATAAATATTATATTTACAAACGTATCGAAAAACTTTGATTTCTTATATTTTCATATGAGGCACTTGTCTAATTTCGTGATATTAAACATTTTTTTGTTATATTTGTAAAATAATTCAAAGTTTACAATAATAAAAAATCAACTTTTTTTTCATCGAACCATTATTTAGATATTGTAATTCATTATCAATTTTATGTGACATCTCAAATGATCAAATCTGGGACATCTAATTCCGTGATTATTTATGTAATTCTGTGATAGTATACTTAATTTTAAGAAAAACTTCGTAATATTATTTTTTTGATAAAAAAACTAGCATTGAAACGCATCACGGAATTAGACGTGTGACAGTTTTAGACAAGTCTCTTCTATTTACATTATGATCTTTTATATAAGAAGAGAAATGACGCAATGCAAAAATATTTTGAAAAATGATATTCGCTATGATGCGGAACTGCGGTTCCAGGTCAAACGAAACTCCAGTGAAGTCTTACATTATACATTCCTATCCGAAATTCTGCGCGAGTTTATAATATGAATAAAGGATGAAACGGCCAACGTCACACACTTCGAATCGATCATTATCAACTACACGCGAGTGTGCAAAATCGCGGAAATTCTTAAGCGCCGTTTCGAGGGCCATCCAACGACTGTCCATCTAGCTGCTACGTAACATCGATTTCGCGTCGTTTTTCCACGGTTTCGATCGTCGAGTACGTGCTCCAGCACCGCCAAACGAATCAATTTTCACATCCGTTTTCCGCTCGACTCGCCGGCCTTAGACAATGGCCGAGAAATCAAATTGTGAACAGCCGAAACTCGAAAAGCTCGCTCACGACCGCTCAGTCATCTTCACCACCGCTGTTCTGTGCGGGGGGTGCAGCAGTAAAAGTGGATATCTTTGAATAAACGATAATTCAGATTCGATTGTAAATAATATAAAAAAATTTCTGAATACACAACTGATGTATTTACAAAATTTTATTTTGATAAAATAAACAATAAAGGTATGCATAACTAACATACACACATACATTCATTTTTATTTGTATATATGAAAAGCTACTCTGAAAAAAATTAATATTGAAATTATCTTATGTTTAAATGATCTGAAATTATTTTTTTCTAATGACAAATATCTATTGAATATATGAGTGGTTTCGAAACATATTAAAGGTCACGTGTCGAAATTTACAAATATTTTTTACTAATTGTAAGTATCAGCGTGCCAAAAAAAAATAATGTCCAACAAAAATCTTACTATTGATTTTTCTTCATATGCTTCATATGAGCTTTAATCAATATAAATATTACAATTATTGTTTTATTACTATTATAATATGTCATTTTACTTTGATTTTCGATATGAATCAATTTAAATCACACATTAAAATCAAATCAACTCAGCTTCACTTTCATGAAAACCGCACAAAAAAGAATCAAAATATTGATTCACCTGTCGAAACACTTACATATCCAGATTATAAAATGACCACATTTGGCTCTGAACGCCTCATATACCTCAACGAAAACGGCAAAGTCATCATTTAAAGCGGCGCTCCTCTAAACTCCCTTCGTGGCCGCGAATCCGACTAGGTTTCGAATTTTTTCTCGGAGCTTTTTCATACTTGGACCGTACCTTTTTTTATATTCACTTTTGTTTTCTGATTGACGTTTCGTACGGACGTGGGAAATTCGTCCGTCGGCCAGATTCGTATCTCGGCGCATAATAAATAATACATTTACATTATAATATATTTGTTTTCGCTGTGCGGGTTGTCACTTTGACGTCTCGCCGAAGATAAGTCCGCATGAAAGTGTCGGCGTTTTCCTACAACGTGACTACCATTGACAATGATAATGACGAAATCCGCGGTTTAACACGATGCGATGCCGTCGTTTCGACGTCTCGAGCTCGTTTTTTTTTTTTCATATCGATTCTATTTCGATATGATGAATGTCTCGGAGATGGCAAGTGCACGCTTCGGTAGTGTACAGTGATGCACAGTTCCATTATCGGTGCATAAATGTGGGCAAATGATGATGTTGCGTTTCTGCATTGAACGTTTCGAACTGCAGCTGAACGTGATAAGTTATTTTGAAAAATCTTAGGATGCAAATTGATCGGTATCACAGTATTCGATGTATATTACTAGGATTGTAGAGAAAAATTCAGGGCTATGGGGAAAAAAGTTCAAAAATAATAATTGTTTTTTTTTTTTATATAGTCTTTAAATTGAATTGTCATTTATATAGTGGTCCCTATATAGGATCGGATTCCGAATTTACAAAAAATAATTAAAAAAAATAATGCCATAGGATAATATTTTTTTTTTATAATTTATGTGTAATATGTATTCGATTTCACAATATGAAAGATAAATGACGATTATAGAAAATAAATTTTTCTTTTATTCAAATAAATGTCTTTTTTCTTTATGATGTGATTCAACTTTTATGATGTTTAATGGATTTGTGTTTAAATCTATAAAAAAATTATTTTTCAAATTATAGAGACCCTGAAGCAAGCACCTCCACCGCCTATAGGTAAATCCAAACAAGAAAATATAATACAAAATGTAACAATAAAGACCGATTACTGACAATAAGAAACAACCATCTTTACTACTATTTTCGTCTTTATTATTTCGAAAAGTTGCAATCCGAAAAAATTATGACTTAAGTCGGAGATCTGCTTAGTTGATATTTTTTTATCAAAAAAAAATCGGAATTGGTCACGGGCCCCCAAGTGATGGGCCCTGGGAATTTATTTTTTTCTCTTCCCCTCTCTACAGCCCTGTATATTGATTTAATTTTTGAAAAAAAAAACATAAAAGTAAATAATTAATTTTAACATTTAATCAGAATGATTTGATGTTTTAAATAGATATTATTGAGTATTTTTTTTAAATTTATTCTAAAATGATATGATTTTTGATCTAATGGACTAAATTTATATAAAATCCTTAACACGGAGAAAAGTTTAAACGTAAAGAGTCTCTCCAAACTGCACACATAGTTTACCTAAATCAAACTTCCGACTACATACTTCGCGAAACAATCGCCGCGCGAAAAAAAAGAAAATAATACAAAAACACCATCATCAAAACAACTGCCGCTAAAAACACTGACTAAACGAATAAAAAACTTTATGATTTATCGTCATTTCTAGCGCGCAGAAACTAACTTTTTACAAACAATATCCGCGCGATAAATAACGAAATAAACCCCCGCGCCTTATAATCGCCCACACACACACACTTTTCATACACTTCCACACATTATAATATGATAGACCACATAAATACGTGTGAGAATTTCCTCCAGTGAATATAGTGAGCCATAAATAGTCGGCAATGGGAGCTTCCGCGTCTCCACGCATTCTTCGGGCGCCTGGAAATTCGCATAAGAAGACGAAATTCAAACAATAACCCGAAAACGACCGACCACCGAAGCTTCGCACCCCACTGAGATGGCCGTCGGGAACTTTCGCCCAGAAGAAATAAGAAGCAAAGAAAGGAGTGGAAAGTTTGCCACTCGACGTCAGCTAATACGAGGAGGCTTCCCTGAAGGTTCGTTATCGTCATAATCCGTTCTTCGGTTCGCTTTTTGCTGATGTCGGATATCTGAAAAGTTCCCGGCGACGTTCGCATATTTTCCGTCATTATATTATTATTACTGTGGGCGGATACTTTCGCTTTCGTTCGGGGAGATTTCGGCCCACCTTTTGTAAACAATGCCAGTATTTATAGGGTGGATTTCGATGGGTTTTATTCGCTGAAATCGTGTTATACGTTTCGTCTCATGCAACTTGTGTATCAATTACGAAGAGGGTTTTGAAAGTTCAAATATTTTTCGACGGTATGTGTTGACATTTGCTATTAAAAAATATTCCTGTTTAAAAGTCTGAAAACTTTCTTACTGAACCTATTATGACGCGACGTTTAATCTCAGTTTTCTGCTGGATCATTGACTATTGTCATCATATGTAATATATGAATTATGATGTTAATATCTTTTTTAATGAAAATGTACATAACATGGGTAAATTTTCTCAGAAAAAAATATAGAAATTATAAAAATACGCAATCACATCTATCTATTGGTATTTTTTCTTATTGTTTAACCTCAGTGATTTGATGAATCATAGAATATTATTATCACATGAAAAAAAACTTTTTTGTAACAATGAAAGCTAAAATATTTTTTTCCAAAATGAGATTTTTTTAAATTGAATATTAAAATCAACCAATTTCAGTTTTCACACCACAAATTGGTTGTTTTAAACTTCAAATTCAAGGTTACAATTCAAATTGAACATTTTATACTTCAAATTCTACGAATCAATTCATAGTAATTAATTTCATTGATTACTATGACAACGGTCTTAACTATATTTGGCACTACTAAGTTTTTAGCTGAACTGAATTTTGTTTTCCTAACCCAACCTAAACTAACACCTAAGAGCACCTTAAGGTTAAGTTAGGTTAGGTTTGGTTTGGTTAAAAAAGGAAATTCGGTTCAGTCTCAAGCCTAGTAGCACCCAATATTTTCCTATAGTTAGATTCAAAGTGTAAAACGTCTAATTTGAAATGTAAAATCTCTAATTTGAAATGTAAAACCTCTAATTTGAAACGTGAAATGTCTAATTTGAAATGTAAAACGTCTAATTTAAAATTTAAATCTGTATGACGACGGTCTTAGTAATACTTTCCAATGATTGAATTTGATGTTTGAAAGGTTCAATTTAAAATGTAAGACGTCTTATTTGAAATGTAAAAAGTCTAATTTAAAATCTAAATCTGTATGACAACGGTATTACAATTAGTAATACTTTCCATTGTTTGAATTTGATATTGAAAAGGTTGAATTTGAAATGTAAAACGTCTAATTTAAAATGTAAATCTGTATGACAACGGTCTTATTGTTAGTAAAACTTTCCAATGGTTGAATTTGATGTTTAAAAGGTTGAATTTGAAATGTAAAAACTGCACCATCAACCTTATCCAACATCATTCAACTTCAACAACCTCAAACATCCCAAACAATTTCAAACAAAATCAAAACCGAAGCCGCCATTTCACACCTAGATCGAACTCGCGTCAAAACACGCAACCGCCGGACGAATTCCGTGCCGTACTGGAAGTCCGTACCCCGTCCGGCTTTCATTTAAACATTTCACGGTTGTGCAGCCGCCATTGGCCACGGTGTACGTCCTCAGCCATTGTGGTGTGTGAACGGCCCCGCATTCCTCCGTGTCATCCGCGGGACAAGACAACACCCGTGACATTCGACCGATGACGACCGCCGATCTTCATGATCTCTATGTCTGTCTGTCTGTCTGTCTGTCTCGCTCGTGTTACTTTATTGAGAGATGGAGGGGGGGGGCTTTGTGATGCGGTTGAAGGAAGTCGGGGTATGAATTCGGGTCGAAGTGTGTGGGAGTTCTGAAATCGATGATGATGACTATGGGATCGGCGGTGTATTGGAGCCGGAACAGGCAGGAACGGCGTCCCGGTGCTTTTTTTCTGAGCCGGAGCGCGCTCCGTTACTTTTCTAAATATGCGAAAAATTATAGTGAAAATGTTAAAAAAATAATCGAAGAAAATAAGTAAATCGATAATTGTTGGTGATACAGTTTGGTTGAGTAAAACATTTGGAAAAAAATTTTCGCCTGCGACACCTTTTTTGTCTGATAAACTATTGATATGATTGTTTATTAAAAAATTATAGAAAAAAAATCATTAGCAATGAAGAAAATTGATAGTTGTAACACTTGTTTGTGAAATCGCTTCGTTTACAAACAATGTGTAGTATGATAGTATTATGTTTATGTTTTTTCGTCAAAATTTGAACTTATTCTTTTTCATTTTCTTCATTACTTTTCTATTCATGATCTTAAAAGTGTCAATGGTAAAAAGTTAAGTTAATTTTTTTTTAATTTCATGCTCTATTATACGAGACTAAAGTTTCGTATGTTGGAAGAGTAGGAAACGAAATAGAAGTTCAAATTTCAGAAAATGAAGGTACAGTAAACTTCCTTATAATGTTAAGATAGATTCCACGTTATAGGAGATTAAGATTTTTCAATTTTAATTTTTTTACATTTTTACGTGTTAAATACTTGTTTCAAATTCGTTTGAAAAAATATTTAATTTGGTTGCATTTAAACGATATAGGGGGGACGTTATAGAGGGTACTGTATTTATAGTTTTGAAAAACAACAAAGCATCTTATATCATAAAGCAAAGATCGCATATGACACAAAACTTTTTGTAATATACACAAACGTAACAATTTCACAAACGAAGCGTAACATATACACCCAAAAAAAAACTAAAAATATAATATAATATTATAAATAATGATAAGTGTGATTTTCAAATTCATAGTCTCGTGTGCGTAGTGTGTTGTGGTATGGACGCAAATCTTCATGATCCTTTGTCTTTGTTTCTCGTGTTATTATCAGAAAAAAATATTGGAGCTTTCGTAGTAAGTTTTATCTTTGGCTGCTCGATTAATGTGTTTTCCAAATTCTTTGTGATGTATGTATGTGTGTATGATGTATCATGTGTTGTGTTTGACTCGTGTATATTATTATTGTATGTTATTATGAGGGATCAATTTTTCGAATAATGTGTTTGACTTGTAGAAATATATAGTTTGACCTTTAAATGAGGTTATAGAATGGTGGTTGTTCAATAACAAAATGGATTAAAGGTTAACTAATGTTATTTCTTATGTGTTTTAGTTGCATAATTTTATTTATCTTATCATCTCGAATGTGCATATGAGTATATTTATAAAAGAGAAAGGTATCGTTATTACAAAAAAACTAAACATAGTAATATTAAACATATCTTGTAATCGAATTTAATAATAACAAATTATTTTTTTATTAAATCCTCAATGTAAATACAAGATTTAAAACGCAACACGTGTCAAAAAACCCAACAGATCATAAAATCCCACAACAGGGATCAAATAGATTTGAACCGCAACACAACACATAATTTCCATACGAGACCAATTGAGCGAATTAAGATCGATGAGAATGCGTTCCATTGATCAATTGATCACCAAACACACTTCACACACACACACAATCCAAATTATGAAAACGGAACGATTTTCGTGGGAAATTTTCCACCTCTGCGAAAATCCGAGTCGCGATTTTCCGCGGAAAATAAATAGATTGAAACGTCAGCTGTGATGGATGGGGATCCGATCTTAAAATTGAAAGTTGCACGTCGTCCTAAGCGATCTGTCAATTTTTAAGAGCGCCTCATGATACACACTTCAAAATTGAAAAATCGCTCGAGATGGAGGCCCGTTGTATGTGTGGGTGTTAGTGTGAGGGTGTGTTGGGGATTGGTGCCCTTTTTCAAAAGGGAGTAGTTTGAAATTTGTGAAATTTTCGACCGAATGCCTCGAAATTCGACGATTATTCAAATGTGTATTGTTTATGTTTATATAGAATTTTTTTATGAAACATCAGTGCTTCGAATAGAAATATATATTTACGAGTTAAACTTTTTATGTGTTCAATATGAAGTGCTGCATTTTGATTCGGAGCTTGCGAACAATATCGCGTTGGGGAAACTTCTAAAATTTTATGTCTTTCCAATGGCGTTTCGCACAATACAAATTTGCGCAAACTCAATATTTTCTACATAGTAAAATTTTACTCTTTCAATATGTAAAGAATATATTGTGTGATCGATATTAAATTTGTTCTATTTGCATTTTATATTCTGAACGTAAAACTCCATATGCACAGTATATGAAAACTGTTGAATCCACTAGTCGAAAAATACAGTTCAAAAATGTTCACAATATTATTTCAAAAACATAAAATAAATATTGCAGTACGAACAGTTGCGATTTGCATTAAAAAAATATAATATATTAACCATTTTTTAAAACGAAAATGTCCCCTTTAAAAATTTTTTTTTTCGCTAGCAGCCATATGGTGCTATAATTTAATTTAAAAATCGATACTAATTCGAGGAAAAAATTATCTAGCCCCTATTCGTAAAAAACCAACTTTCTAGCACGCAAGTCTATCACTTTTCGATTAGTCTGAACCAAAAATATCCCATACACACACACAGATTTATCGAACGTATGCTCGACCCTAAGATACGCATCTAAATTGAATTTTGATATAAAGTCGTGCAAGAAAATATATATTTTCCGAAAATATTATACGAAAAGCTTTTTAGATCAACAAAAGATCGTGAACACTTTCATTATTCGCAATTGGCTTTAATTTATTTATTTAAAAATAAAAGAACACTTGACATGCTCATATTCGGCTATTTGCACAACTGAATAAAGATGAAGCTTAATAATAGGCTTCAATTCAAGTCTCGTACAATAAGGTGAACCTTATTAAGCAATTTGCTATTCATATTATACCCAGGACTATCACTGAGTTGAAAGATGAGGCAACTAAGCAACGCTTCAGGCAACAAATTAATAAATTTTATGGAAGATAATGTTAAATTTCAAATTATCGAAATACCATAATTTTACATATTATCCATAAGGGAATAAAATTAAAGGATTATATTTTAGATTATATAATATATTTCTATGTTTTTATAGAAACTTATAATACTTGAATCGACAATTACGCAATAATTTAAGTTGAAAATTTTAATGATAAGTCAAATTTATAACCATTTCATATTTGAAAACTTGAAAATTATTTAAATATTGGAAAATTGCGTTCATTAAAAGATCTACTCAATTTGTATCAAAGTTTTGCAATATTTTGTATAGCCGGTAGATGGGTGAAATCATGTATAGTTGGTTAGAGATCATTTGACAAGGGATGGTTTTTAACATTCAATTTTTTTTAGGGTAAACACGATAAGAAAAAATTTCCTAAATTTCCGAAAGCGTCAAAAAACTTCATTCTATAAAGAAATTTACATACGACGATGTTGACAACAAATGCTACATATAATACAACCCACACATTCTACTCCAGAGAACAATGTCGCAAAAACATCAAACCTTTGATGCTATTTAATTGCTCGATTCATTTTATACAGCTTCCATAGCACATATACGAAACCATGATACGATAATAATGCGGCTCTTCAGCGGCAGCGTTTCAAGTGCAATAATACTCGACAATTATTGCGCAATTCGCTTACGTTGCGCAAATTGCAACTTTCGAACTCGGCTTTCATTTCAAGGGCTTCGCGAGAGTTGACTTTGAACATATTGCATGAACTATGATTAAGTTTTGACGTGATTAGTTTTCATCGAAGTTCGATTCGGTTGTTCGTGTAAAGTTTTTGATTGAAATGTCGAAGAAAAGTAAGTTGGAGGAAGAAAATAATAATATTATACGACCACAATATTATCAAATTAATAACGAAAAACTATTTCAATATCTATTATCCCTTACATAATATACAAATATAACGCAATAAACATTCGAGTGCTTTTCGGCCGGTCTCACAAGTCCGCGCTTGATTGACCACCGTCCCGATGAAATATGACTTTCAGGCCCTAAAAGAAAAGGAGAGCTTTCGCTTCTGCGTTCAACAAAGTTTTCTGAAGCACCTTTCTCCACTTCATCCATCCCTTTCGATACTCGACGGATACCTTAGGCCTCGGGCCTAAGGTATAAATAACTCATATCTAATATACGCGAAATGTGGGGGTCGTATTGAATGTTATGTAATGTTGTGTATCCTCGTTTTTTTTCCATATGTTTGGGATTTGTACGCGAAACATACGAATCACTTATAATAAAATTGATTTTTATATAAAAAAAAAATCAGTCAAATTTTTATATGATCAAGTTAACTATGCTGATTCGGTGAAATATAATAAGTAGATACTCTATTGATTTTTTTTATGTTTAAAAAAAATCAATGATGACCAAATGAAACAAAAAAAGCGAAAACGAATGAAACACAAAAAAAGTTTTTCTCCCAAAGGGGTAGATTGTAGATTTTGAGTCCACGACTCCATATATAATACAGGGCTGAAAAAAGAATCGAATCACGGCGTTGCGCAACTCTCAGCCTTTGGAAATGTTCGGCATAAATAAGATGTTTTATTAGAAAGTTGTAAAATGTGGCGAACGCGTGTTTCGGTCGTTCGTCGATTATGGACGTCGAACGATGACGTTTCTGAAAAATTCGCCTGGAAAAGTTTTTATCGAATGCCGTAATTTATCGGAAAAGTATATAAATTTCTATAAATACGTCGCATTTTCATATTTTTAGGTAATCGATAGAATAATTTTCATCCCTTACCTTTTCGTGTTGATATATTGAAGGGTGATTACGATATGGAAAAAAAATCGCGTGAATTTTCAGTATTGATTTCATTTTCAATGATACGACCGTTTTGTATACGCGATATGATCAAAATGAAATTATGTAATATACTTATTGCCCTATTTTCATTAAATAATTTTGTTAACGATCGAATATATTTTGTTTATCTACAAAAGTATACGATAAAATATTCCTTCATATTTCCCTAAGGATATCATTAGATTTATACGTATTTGTACAATAATTAATAATGGTTATAGGCGAAATTTTCATTTTATGAACGAACTATAGAAAATGGCCCCATTATACGGCCACTCTGTCAAAATAAAATAATAAAAATTGCATCGAACTTGAGCCAAATTCGAACTATCAACTTTATATATGGCACGAACTAAAATATTTTTTATGACATTCGATACATCATACAGTGCAAAAGGGGGTTACAAAAGTAATTTGGACCGACACCAAGAATGCAGATGCGTTCGAAATGAATTTTTACAACAATGATACCTTTTTTTAAGTCGATTAATCTGGACGTTATTTTTGACTGCGATACTTCAGATTATTAGAAAATACACTGAGCGTTGAAATATTATATTTTTTTGTTCTTCTTATTCTTTGTTATTTTTTGAAATAATTCTTTTAACGTTCAACCTTCGACAGTTTGCGAAGAAAATACGTAAAGAACCACAGGTAGATAAAAAAAAAATCATATTTCGCAAATATCTCTATATTGATATGAATGAAAAACGCAACCTTGGACAAGAACGTCAATATATCAAGAAGAACACAAAGTAAATAGAAAGCTGAACCGGGAGTTATTTCACGTCATTTACTTGTAAACCTCAGCGTGCGATTTACAGAAATCCTTTTGAAAAATGGACACTAAACAGTCATTACCCTCCCGAAATGATATATGGCAACAATATAGCGACCGAGCTTTTTTTCTGCCGCCTAGAAATCTATTTTTACAAAAGCCCGCGTTTTTCTATATGCCTCCAGTGGTACATAAGCCGGGAACAATAATTTACGATCCCGCTCCGGCTACCTGCTCCCCGTTTTCGAAAGATTCTTTCACGATTTTGATCCTGTCCGAGGAAACGGCGCAACATCAAAGGATCATTTCGAAATGAACCATTTACATGTGTATGAGACGAAGACCATATGTGGTGTTTTGATGAAGCGGACGAATTTGAATTTGAATCGTTAATTGACTGAGGAAGGGAATGTTGGAATAATATTTTTAAAGATTTAGGGGGTTCCGTTGCAGTTATAAGGAATGGATTATGAAATACTAAATGGTTTTGTGAAATGTACTGGTTTTCGCTGAAATTATATAATGGTCAGAATATGAATGAATTTATAATATTATTTACACCTATTGAGTTCCTTGATCCTAAAAATACTGTATTTTTTATATAAATTTAGTAATGATGATGAAATAGTTTCAGAATTACATTTGGCCTAAAAATACATGTGCAATTCGGACTAAATCAACGGATATTGTTTATTGGGCTCTTCAACATCTAAAATAAGCACATTAACATGAAAAATCTCGACATCTCAATACATAGCTGATTTCTTACATTCGACGAGATAACACATACATTACAACAATTTGTACTTTCCGCTTTTGCAAGCGCGCAATAAATATTATATTAACATTAGAGAGAAACGTTTTGCGGGCGTAGTAAATTATTCCAAGGGCGACCGATACGAAACGGTGGGGCTATAAATTTCGGCCTACTGGAAAAAAATAACCAGAAGTATAATAAATAGAAGAAGCAGAACGAAGAAGACGTAGAGTTTCACAAGAGACGGCAAACAATGCAAATTCTTCAAACGGCCGTATCTCTCGCGGCGTAAATTGTTGGACGGGACGATTGTTTCGAGACCGTAACAAAATGCGGGAAGACCACCGAAAATATGGTGAAAAAATGCCAAAATGAAAGCACAGAGTGTTATTACAAAGGGCCAGCGATTGAAGACAATTGAAAACGCGTATTAGCGTCGGTTCGGTGAAAACCCGACGGAGTTACCTGAAGTTATTCATAATGTTGTTGCCGGAGTTATTGTTGTGAAATTGCGTGGTTGTTCCGGTAGTTTTGCTACTTGAGAAATGTCCGAAGTTTTTTTTTTATTATTATTTTTTTTGTTCTCGCGAACTTTTTGAAGGAATAATAAATCGTAATGAAAACTATCCCGTAAATGTATTCATGTTTTAATCGCGCCATATGTTGCTTAAGTTCAATGATAACAACTACATTTAACACGATTAAATCTTCAACTGAAACTATCATTATGAACTAAAATTAAATTATCTGATGCCATTCAACTTTTATTCAAAACAATCAGATCTTCATCATCAAAAATAATATAAAACAAATCAACTTACATTTTTTTCGAATATTAAAATATGGTTAGCAAACTCTCAGAATATATATCATCCATTTCCATAAATAATCCCGTCTTCATAATTCAATTGTATTCTGCAAAAATATATAAAAAAATCACAATCGAACAAATAAAAAACAAATTAAAAAAATGATAATACCCACCTTTATCATTGATTTTTAGTGGGACCATTTAAAAAACGGCCTTCCACACGCATTATCGTACGAAATAAAGAAAGCACTCGGCGGACATTTGTAATAGTCCGCGGATAACAAAGTCCCTTCGTTACATTGTCCGACTGTCAACGGCGGCCTGCATTATTTATGACCCGCCCCTGCCTTCTGTGTAAAGAGGTAAAAATGGTGGCCGACTTTCGGGGCCCATCGATCGAGACTTTGGCATCATTTATTTCCTTCAACCCCCCCACTGTGGATGGGAAAACATATGGGAAAGGACGAATTAAGATTTTTTCAGCAGGGGCGGGTGCGCGGATTTCGGGGTCGAGGTGTGGGGTCACTTGCGTGTTGTTTGAAGGAAAAAAATTGATGGATTCAGTGTTGTTTCTGTGCTCTGAATGTGATTTTTTGTTTTGAAATTAAATTGAAAATTCGGCGTAGGATTTGTATATTGTTGTGGCGCAAAAGGCGAATTTACACAAATGAAAAAGTTATTCAAAATATTGTGAATTTTTTCCGACACAACGAAAAACTTTGAATATAAAAGAGTTTTTAATTTGAATGAAACTGCCATTAGATTGTAAATTATGCGTATTTTTACAGTTTAAAATATCATTTTTATATAAAATAATATTACAAAACCCCCAAAGCAATTAAAACTTTTAATGTGATTCTCTCTTTTGAATTATTACATTTTTTTTAAGTATTAATCGGGAACATAATTTAATATTATCAAGATTAAGTTTAACCTGAAATTATATAAAAGTTTCGCATGGAATTATTTTTTCCGTTTAGAGTTAGTTGTGTTTATAATGTACCTGAAAACGAATGCGGGAAGTATATAAATCGAAAGATTGTGAATATTTTTCATTGATTTTAATAACAATTTATATATAATACATAATTATTTACAATATCATCAATATTTACAGCGGTAGTGAATCAAATTTATATGACTAGTGTCTTAACATATAACTGTACCGATAATACAATTTTTGGTAACGTCG
Source organism: Hydropsyche betteni (assembly GCA_028571205.2). Taxonomy (NCBI): domain Eukaryota; kingdom Metazoa; phylum Arthropoda; class Insecta; order Trichoptera; family Hydropsychidae; genus Hydropsyche; species Hydropsyche betteni. The sequence continues at coordinate 8,517,959 of JAOXNN020000006.1, forward strand.
TAGAGAAAATGTTAAATATTCAATGACATATTTAAGTTTGAATCCAACACAAAAAAATACATACAAAACGTTTTCATCCATCGATAAACATGCTTACAATGCACAAAGCAATAAATAAACAATCGAACAAGATATTAGATACTCTTAAAATATTTACTCATTGATAAGTCTTTTTCCTTTATACCAGTCTCAACGATATTGGAATGTGTAGAAAAACAATCCGATCAACATCCATTTCATACAAATCGAAAGTTTGTATACAAAAATCACAATGCATATAAATGAAAAAAAAATAATGGCATTTGTACAAAACGAGATGAATATTTACAAAATAAACATTACGCTCCCGACATACGAGACATCTTACAAAACAACAAACGATTCAAGCTGACATTGATTATTTGGCATTACACATTCAATAATAATTAAATAAATAATTCGAAAAAATAAATAAATTTCACCAATGTGGCACACGTATTATATGAGATTACAGGCGAGATGAAACCGGACCGATATGTCTTGATAAACGCAAACGGTTTTGGTGTATTTTACAATTAATATATAAATCAGTCCAGTTTTATCTGATACTTAACACTATCTTTGTAATTACGCTATGGATCCCAGAGGAACGCGGACCATTACGCAGGATGCGGAGCTGGCCTGGGCCTCAGGTATCCTTGATCGTCTAGCACCCTTCCCTCCCTCCTGGCCCTCTCGTAGCAATGGGTGTCTATGGAGATGTAGCTGTGGTTCAAAGGGTCTCCATCGTACTGCTGGCTGGCTATCGTCGTGCTGGTCAGCAACGAGGAGTCGTCTCCGGGAGTAGGAACTGGGGGGAGGGGCTGCGGGGGAAGGGCAGCGTATTTATACCATTGATCCAAAGAAGTGGGCGAGGCAGTGTACCTCGTAGAAGCACCTCTCCTTCCGTTGGGCAACATTTGATTGGCCGACGACTTCGATGGACTTTTGTTCCATTGCAAATTGGCAATGTCTGGCATTGCGAATCTCATTTTTTCCCAAAACCTCTTCTCGCCCCATAGAACTACGGTGCAGATTTTGAAGAATGACTGTAGGTCGGCGTCCAGGTTCAATGCACTCACGTCTGTCGTCAGTATGAAGACTACTTTGTGACGACGGAGGGGTACACCGATTGATTCGATTGTCGTTTTCATGGCTTTTTTGAAGTTCGGTTTGGACCATTCGTTTTGCAAGAAACTGAACGAAACGACGAGGATGAGACGCTTCGAAGCCTCCATAGCGTTCAACAAAGTTTCTGATAAATAATTGTCTGAAGATATTTGAAGGTCTCTATAATGCAAGCATAGAGAGTATCCAGACTGTTCCAACTCGGGTGATATGACTCTTGATACAAAATCATCATCCAAAATGCTATAAACCATATATCCATCGTACAAACGATCCTTGTCTAATTCACAATCGTTTACTGCAGTATTCTTGAATAGCCTCACTCCATATTTCGAATGAGCCCACAAACGTACGTCTTGTCTGAACGAGAATATCAGAGCACCGAGGAGGAATAACAAAATCACAGCAATCAATATTATTGAGAATAAAGGCACATAATTAATCCCCATGTCCATCTCCCTGAAGGCGAAAGACTGATTTTCAGACGGCACAGTGTTTGTTTGTATCAACCCATAACATTTATCGACGACTTCTGCGACTGTTAAATTCCCGAAACTTTTTGATCCGTTCAAGCAAAACATCTTGGTCAAATCTTCTCCGTTGGCTTTCATCCACGTCTCCAATTTGTTGATGTTGTCGCAATTGCAGGTCCAAGAATTACCCTCGAGATAAACGTGGCCTATGTTCGGATGGGTCGATCTGAACATTTCCGGATCAATGTCTCGTATTTTATTGTGCTCCAAATGCAGAGACTTCAAAGACGTAACGGACGCGAACGTGCCATTGTCGACGTGGCCTATTGCGTTATGGTCCATATACAATTCCTTCAGTAGTTTTGTCTGGTTGAATTCGTGCCCTTTCAGCTCTGTTATACGGTTGCTCCCCAAATGCAACGTTCTCAGCGAATAGAGTCCATTGAACGTGTCGTTCTCTATTGAAGCAATGTTGCTATTGTTGAGGAACAGTACGCTCAACTTCTTTTTGCCTATGAATATGTGATTCCCAAGCGATGCGAAATTGTTTCCATCCAAATATATTTCTGTTGCGTCCATCGGTATTTTATCAGGGATGCTTGTATAGCCTGCGCTTGAACAATCGATCACGTTCGATTCCCAACTGCTTCCGTGGTAACAAGAACATCGGTTAGGACAAGTCATCTTGCAATCGCAAGCCACGTAATCGCAGCAGTAACATCGACTATCACAAAAGTCTGCGTAAGGGCATAGGAATTGCGAAGGAGGCAGTTCCAAAATGGGCATCGTTTCTCCACTGCCTCTGACAAGTTGACAAGTGACTGATTCCAAATCCATAAATTTCGGATATTGTCTGATGAGGTTCCAAAAGTTGATGTTCTGCATCCATTCCATTTTGCAATCGCACAAAAACGGATTGTCGGCCAAATAAATATGAGGCAATTCCCTTTCTTTAGGAACTACTGTTAAGTGAAAAGCGAACATTTCCACAATCCTCATGCGATTCGCGTTCAATACGACCTTGCGCAAATTTTGTTTTTTCAAAAATGTTCCGGGTCTTATCGAAGTTATGCGATTGTTGTTCAAAAATAGGTCTTGGATACTGTCCGGCACCGAATTCTCGTCCACTTCAGTGATGATGTTGTAACTGAAGTCTATCCATTTGAGATTGGTTAGATGGGCGGGTGCATAAGCGCCGTCAAACCTCGGAATTCTATTCTTGTGTATATCGAGCCATTCCAAAGTGGCGGGCAGACTATCGTATTCAAAGCGCGATATCAAATTATCAGAAATGTTGAGCCAGGCGATCGTGTTGGACCCGTTGAAAATGCCTTTGATGTCTGTTAATCGATTGCCGTCCAGACGCACAGCCACCATTGGATTGAGATCGAAAGCCCCTTTTTCGACCCGTTCGATTCTATTCGTAGCCAAATTCAACACTTGCAACATGGGTAGAGTGCTGAATGCATCGACGGACACATTCACGATTTTATTGTCCACCAAACGAAGCCCGACTAATTCCTCGAGGCCTTCGAACGAAGTATTGTCCACGGCACTAATATTGTTCTTTCCAATGTCCAAAGATTTCAAAAAGCGCAACTTTTTAATAGCTTCGGGCACGCCGCTCAATCTATTTCCGTTCAATCCCAAATTTTTCAAATATGTGATGTTTTCGAAAGCGCGAGGATGAATGGTGGCCAATTGATTATCGTCCAAGTACAAATCACTCAACACGAACAAATTTGAAAACGGGAACTCTTCGATGATCTTCAACTTGTTGCGGGATATGCTCAACTCTTTTAATTTGATCAAGTCGGCGAAAGCTCCCCGGCTTACTGTTTCGATCTCGTTGTTTTCCAAATTCAACTCTTCCAGGCTTCTCAGGTCTTGGAACATGCGCGGATCCAACCTCGTCAACTTGTTGAACGACAAGTTCAGTCTGAGCAGGCGCACTAGCCCGGCGAACGTCTCCCTGTTCACGTACGAATTGGTCAACTTGTTCTGCGACAGATCCACCAAAAGCAACTGATCTAACCCTTTCAATAGGTCGGGAGCGAGCACGCTCAACGAATTGTTCGACAGGTGAATCTCGCGGATTTCGCGGGAAGACAAAAACAGTTCAGGGGGTAGAGCGACCAATCTGTTACTGGACGCATTCAACACCCTCAAAGACGTCAAGCCGACGAAAGCGCGATCTTGTATTTCGACGAGGAGGTTGTTTTGCACGTTGAACACTTCCAAAGTGCGCAAGCTCGAAAGCCCGGTGTCGGGAAGCGACGCCAAACTGTTGTGAGACACGTCCAAAATTTTCAGTCCCGTATTGCACGACTTTCCAGGAGCCGTCGGTCCGTGTCCCCAATCCGAGAACCCGATTTCGGAAATGTCCTGCAGATGATTCCCGGTCAGGTTCAAAGACTTCAGCGTGAAAAGCGGACAGAAAACGCCCGGCGGGAAAGTCCATATATTATTGTACCCCAAGTCCAAATGCCGCAACTCGGTCAACCCGCGAAAGCTCTCTTCGTGAAACTCCATATTCATCGCGGACATCGACAGATTGTCGACATACGACCGAACTGTCAAATCGGTCAAATCCCTCAACGGAGACAACACCAGAGCGGGAACGTACCGAATCTTGCACATTTCGATGCGCAAATTTTTCAAACGCCGCAACTTCCCGATCAGATCGCTCGTGTTCAAATGCAACGAGCTTTCGAAGAACATCAGATCGGTGCAAGTCAATTTGACCGCGTCGATTTTCTGTATTTGACTCGCAGTCAGATTCCCTAGTAAATTATCAGCTGAAGACACAGTGGGAACGGTGCAGCTGAGTTGTATTAAGACATCTTCTTCGGCGTTTGTGGTCCGAAGCCACCTGCATCCTGGGGGCGCGTCCTGGAAGCCGCTAGGGGAGGCTCCGAGGGCGAAGCACACTCCGGCGAGGAGGCAGAGCGCGTTGGGGGCGCGCATCGTCAACAATTCGCGCGGCACATAACCAAAAAGCGCGACGTGTTCTCGTATGGTGGCGCACGTGACGCGCGGGGTGCGTGAGCGGCAGACGCGCGCTTCCCCCGCGACGCGCCGCGAATAACTGACCTGGCGCAAGGAAGCGGGGGGCGGGGGGGCGCCCCCGCCGCGCGTCTCTCCCCCCCTCCGCGAGCCGCAATACCCCCACCACCGGACCGATAATGAGGCGCTCTCTCGCGCGGTTTTCGACGTGTGGCTTTCGATGTGCGTGTTTTTTTGCGTTTTTGTTATTGTTTTTTTTTTTTTTTTTAATATAAGAGTCGGATGGATTTTGATTATTTTTTTGTTTTTTTTTTAACTAGTGTATAGGCCCGATGTAATAAAATCGGATGTGAGTTGCGTGATTATATATAAAAAAATTAAATGTATGCAAAAATATTTTGTAACCGTTCCGTTGCGAAAGTCGATACCCGTTTGTTATATTATATATAGAGGATAATATATAGTCCCGATGGTAATAACATCGGCTGTGAATTGCATGATTATATATAAAAACATTACATGTATGCAAAAATATTTTGTAACCGTTCCGTTGCGAAAGTCGATGCTCGTTTATTTTATGTAGAGGATAATGAATAGGCCCGATGGTAATAACATCGGCTGTGAATTGCGTGATTATATATAAAAAAATTAAATGCATGCAAAAATATTTTGTAACCGTTCCGTTGCGAAAGTCGATGCTCGTTTGTTATATATAGAGGATAATGAATAGTCCCGATGGTAATAACATCGGCTGTGAATTACGTAATTATATATAAAAAAATCAAATATATGAAAAAATATTTTGTAACTGTTCCGTTGCGAAAATTCGATGCCCATTTGTTGTATAATATATAGAGGATAATGTATAGGCCCGTAGTAATAACATCGGCTGTGAATTATGTGATTATATGTATATAAAAAAATTAAATGTATTCAAAAATATTTTGTAAGCGTTCTATTGCGAAAAGTCGGTGCCCGTTTGTTGTATTATATATAAAGGATAATGTATAGGCCCGATGTTGATAACATCGTCTGTGAAATTATAACCATACTATTACGTAATAAAATAAAAATTACAAAGATTATAGCCGTTGTTATAATGACCATAAAGACTAAATATGGAAGTCGCGATTTTCGATCTCGAGAATGATGTAAATGTGATGTGTAATGTGATGTTATTATAGCCGTTATGGTAATGTGCATACAGGCTAAATTGGAATGGCAATGCCAGTAGTAACATCTGCTACCCGATGCCCGTACTCGATTTGAATATTTAATATTTAATTAATTAATAAAAATAGTTCATTTATTATTGTCACAATTACGACATATAGGTAAAGCCAGAGGCAGTAAACAGGTAATGAGCATCATATTATAGTCGTTAACTGTATACGCATATAAAGACCATATTCGTGATAAAGACGCGAGCGTTATCGAACAGATACACACACATATTATATATAGGTTATAATCTTGGTATATATCTACAATTATCGAACGTACAATATAACGATCTTATCTTTTGTAACGTGAACCAATAAGCGTATCGTTCGAAAATCGAATTTTCTAATAGACTTTGCACTTACAATGACGTGCCAAAGGCAAAAAATCGGGGCGATGTATGTATTATATGATCCGGGTGATATTTTCATCGTGGTGGTTTTCCCGATTTTCGGGAAAGCCGTCTTCGGGACGGTGTTTGTAAACATGGCCACAGTTTGCACACGTGTTTGTCTCGGGTCGTGAGCACCTTTTGTGTGAAATTAAACACAACACACTCTGTTAATTCAGATGTAACGTTTTATTGTTTGCGGTAGAATCTGATTATTGCAGTTGACCGCGATGATATATGGCAGCAGCTAATCCAATATATTTTTCGACATCAATATTTACACTGGCTATTTTTCTTATCCTTCTTCGTTTTCGCAAAATTGACGGGCGACGATTTTCGAGTAAGATGGTCGTTTTTTTTTTTTGGTGCTTTATAATAATGTCTTTTTATCTTTTTCGCATCTGCTATGGGTCCTTTTGCAAAATGTTATCGAATTGTACAATTCTTTTCGAGAATGGGCGACCTTTTTTTTGCAATGAGAAAGCTCAATTGAAGAGCGTGTTCTGAACAATAACTTTCTGAATTCGCAGGTAAAATTATGTGATTGATATTTATTGCACTTTTTCGTAAGAAATTTTGCATTATGTTATATTGAGCTTTCTTTTCGGGTTAGTATTTGTACAAATCGAACGTCGTTTCACCTGGGGTTTCTTTTTAAAAGCGCAATTGCTTAAAGTTTCTTTTATAATACTATTTTAGGAATTTTTCTAAAAAAGTGTCGCGAATTTTCTTTTGTGTGTGAATTTTTAGCTTATATTCCGGTTTATGATTGTGTTTCTCTTAGTTAATACCTGTTCATGACACAATGGATCAGTTTTCTGTAAGTACCTTTGTTGACGTGTTTTAGTGTCAATTAGACATATTATGTTAAATGAAACATGCCATTATCACCGGCTATTGTTGCATAACAAGTCATAACTTTTGAAAGACAGCTTGATAAATGCGTTCTTTCGTATGAATTTGATTGTTCGCTGAAATTCTCACAGGTAATAAAGAGAAATTTATATCGGCACTTCCTGGAAACTATGCAGAATTTCTCGTCATATTTTCTCAAAATCATAAAAAAATACACATTTCTATAAAAAAAAAAACAACGGCGACTTTTCGAAGATTAACGATATCGAAAAAAAGATTAACGAAGGCAAACAGCGACACTGATGTAGGCAAATCGCCATTTAAGTCAATTGGATTCGTCTGTTTTGGAAGCAATTATTGTAATATACATAATTTGAAGTTGCAAAAAAAAAAAAAACAGGAAGGCGCTTGATCCATATGTACACACACTCACGAATAAGTGCAAATAATAAAAGCAATAAGACAGAAAAGCAGACAATATAAATAGGCGCTATTAATACGCCCGCGACGTCTGCTTACGGCCACAATACGACTTTTACACACTTCGCTATTTACACGCAAACATTTATTCTTTCACGATAAATTTGCCTTTTTTAATAGTGTTCAAACTCATCGGCGAGATCGACGTCAAATATTTATACTGTCGCCGTCTTGGCCGTCGCACACTTTGTCTTCGTCAAAACACCAGGTGGTGTTATCCGTCAAGCGACGTCTTTTACATTTCCTAGTATCTAAGAGGACGTCAATGGTACACACTTTTGCATTGTAGATGTGCAATTAATTATTAACCGTGTATTCTGCGTTTTTATGCCAATCGCTCGACGGACTCTGCGCGATCGAATTCGACTTTATGTCAATGACTTTCGCCGATTGGGAAGTGTTAAGGTTGTATTTCCTGTTTCGAACGGGTCGACGTAATTTCTTCGTTTTCCATGTGTCGTAATATTATAGTTTGCGATTTTCCTCTCGTTTATCGCTCGGAACGTTCGAGCGAATGTGTGTCGGCGAATGTGCGATAATGGAAATTGAGCGTAATCTGCGCAAATTGCACAGTTGCATTTATCGATTATCGAATATTTTTGTTATTCGCTTAGGTGACCTTGACCTATATTTCCAGATTGACTTGTTCGCAAACGTGTTTGCGGAAAGATGCATTTACAAAATATTTATTCATGTGTAAATTGCAAAAGGTCGTCGAACTTCTTCAATTTGAATTTTGTCATTTGAATACTGAACGGATGGATATTTTGTCGACGTTGATTTTTCGACCGTTGCAGCGGCGGTCGATCCATTGTTTGCTTTTCTCATGGGAGCGTTTCGATTTTCCGAGTTGCGAATTTTCACGCCAATACTTTTCATCGATTTAACATCGAATCCCCCGAAATTCAGCGAGCGCTCAACATGCAACTCCGTTTCCCACTAAATCGAGACGATTCAGTCACCTTACGTAAAAATAAAACCCGACCATCGAAAACGAAAAAAAAGCAAAAGCACTACGTCATCGACTCGAGAGAGATAGGCGGCGACTTCGCAACACCGCTCACGACTCCCAATCAACAACGGAACTCGAAGGGCAAAGAGAGTGTTCTGTTTCACACAGCCAAAAGAGAGAGGGGACAAGCCAGCACCACGAGGTGGACTCCGAGGAGTAGGAGCGCCGACCAGAACGAGCAAAGCGGCAACAACAAGCAGTAGGAGTGAGAGTAGGAGGAGGCAGCTCGCGAGGAAGAAGAGGAGGAGGCAGTGTTGTGGCCTGGCTGAGAGTCGGTTGGTAACTTTCTAAAAACTGCTGGCTCGACCTTGAAACGGCTCGCGCGCTATTACGAAACAGCCGTTACACAACAGCCAGCCAGCACCAGTGACTGCAACGGACGCAGCTTTTCCGCGGTTGCGCTTTTCGCGCCCGAAGATGATGGGATTTCGGATTTGAGGAGTCGCTGTGTGGCTGCGAGGTTCGGACGGTTGTGTTAATCGATGGTTTCGAGAGTGCGATGAAAATTATCGTTTGTTTGTAGTTGCTCAGTTTTATGTTTATATGCGAATTGTCACATGTGGATGTGATTATTGTAAGCAGATTGCTCGAGTTATTTTGGTTTGATCGGTAGTTGTTATTTTTTGAGTGAAGAAATTTTAACGAATTTTTTTATGAAAAATTTAAAATATTTTTCCGGTTTCGTGACCTTTTTGTAATTTCTAGAAATTTATGAGCTTATATTGTAAACTATTATTAAGCGCACAATCGAATTTTTATGTAAAACACATTCAAAACGAGGATAACGCCTGCGAAATGATTCGATGGGTTTTTCATTGTGTGCCATTAAAATGAATAGTGTGACATAATTTTTCGTTTATAAGTCGAATAATTATAATTTACCAGCCCGACATATTACATAGAACAAATAAATAAAAAAACACGTTTCTTTTCGATAAACGATAAATCTCAACAATCTCGTTTCCTTATTGCGAAAGTGTTATAAATATTTATGAACCCACTCGGATTCAATTAAAAACTCAGCCATCATAATTTTTTTATTAATAATAATACTCACGTCGGACATAGCCCAGTTATACATCATTAACATGCAAATATTACGCCGATCAGCCGCATAAAATTCAAGGTTATAAATCCGCCGACGTCACAACGTGTCGCGCAATTTCATAAAGCTCGTGCAATTTCCAACAGACAAGAGAGAAGCACGTTTCACGCAACGCGCACACTCCCTCCTTTTCACTCGCCGAACTTTTCCACCGTCTTTCACCTTCCGTCTCTTTTCTTCGCGGCCACGGTGAGTGGCAAAGCACACACACACACAGTCCGCGTTTGCATCAACGTGAAAAAAAAACACATTCGCAGGAAGTATAAGTAAACGTGTGAGGTGCGATCGGGGTGGTCACGCCGACAGACGCCCGGTCGCCTTTCGTATTCGTCGATCTCAAAAGTTCGATCTGGACTTTTTTCGTATCGAAAGCCATCAGGGAAAGCTCGTCGACGTTGTGGCTTCGAGGAAATCGGCGGGGTGTGATGTTGCGACGGTGACCTTCCTCGTTTCGCCGGTCAACAACTTCTTTCGCCGCCGGCTCTCGGTTCCATGGCCACTCTAAATGCATTGGCTCATTTGAATTTTAAAATCTCGGTTATGTATTAAAAATATCCGACGGACCGTCCGCGGTTTAGAACTGCGGCGCGTGAGTTTTTTTTTTTGATTAGTTTTGTTTTTTTTTCGGTCGTTGCGAGATCAAGGTGTGTATGTGTATTTTTTGATTAATCAGCGGGGTTATTGTTGTGTCGTGAAAAAAATAATGGTTGTCAATTGAATGTCATCTCAATTGGATAAATTGATGGGTTTTTTGTGTGATTTCATTGATGATATTCTCATGGTGAACGTCTTGGTTAGTTGCGGTTTTATCGCGTTTGGACTTGGTTAGTTTTTCTTTGATAGCGGTGTGGTTTTTAGTAAACGATTAAGATTACAGAGATTGTAGAACTGCGTAGTAGGATATTTAGACGTATTTTTTCAGCGATTAACCTTGGATAACGTAATTGAAGTAGACTCCAGGAAGGAGAGTACTGTGAATAATTACTTATTTATGCGACACGGTGTTTGATTTTATGGTTATTTTCACTTCGTGTATTTCAATCGGTGCGAATTCTGCAAGAGCGTAACTTCTCATTTTGAACCGTTGCCGATTTTGTACGAAGATAACACCCGTCATTATATTTAAGTTTAGTTCTTCATTTTTATATAATCGTTTTCTTCGTAGGACTTCAATTTTCAAATACAGATTTCACATTTGCGCGAACGACTTCTAAATACCGCCATATTTCAATTGAGCAATCGCACACGCGAAGATGCACAGATTCCACACACCACAACTTCCTACATCAACAAGAAAATTTCCCATTCGCCAAACGACCCGTTACCGTTTCGCCGATATCGGTGCATCATGGGCGCGCCGAGCCGACGAGGAAAACGCAGCTAATTACCGCCTTGGTGTTTTTTTTTTCGTTTCTTGCCGAGGTGACCTTGACCTCCTTTTCGACCGGTGTGTTGCTTTGTCATTTTTTGCGACCTGACCGTGAAATCGAGACGCAATTTGAGATGCATATTTCGGCGTATTACTCACACGAGACGCACACAAGCGCGCCAAAGCCAGGGCGAATCGGCGGCGAGGTGCCTCATTTTTATCTGCTGGTCGGTCATTTTCTTCGGAATCCACCTTCTGCTCGTGCTTATCCATCGTCTGCTTCTTCACCTACCTGGCAGTCCGTCTGGGGCGGTCGATTTGTGACTAACTTCGGCCGACAGCCAACCGGTCTTATTAGATGCCGGTTTCAGTCTATATCCGGTCGGGATCGAGATCTTCGTGGTCTTGTTCGGTTCTGCGAGTTCGAGTTTTGAGGGTCGTCGTTTCCTGGAATCGGTGGTCGAAAGATTTTCTGCGAGCTTTCCTCGATTGTGTGAGATTCGAGTTGGGTCGATATGCGATTTTTTTCGAGACGCAACTTTCGAAGTATCTTTTTTGAAAAATATTTAAATTCAATCGATATAAAATTTAGGAGTGCCATCGAAGCATGCTGCTTCGAATCTTCAAGACGTATCAGTGAATCTTTGCGTAAATTAAATGTTTAAAATTTATCTTATACATTTTTTTTTATCAATTTTCTATCTGTATAATATTTCTTTGTCACACATTGCTCGTTTGTAAATTTAAATACGATCTCCGAAAAAAAGTCATAAATATTTAATGCATCGATTTGTCACTTCGTGGCTAGGATTTATGTCATCGCATATAGAAGTGTCCGCATACAATTTGTGTATGTATGCCTGTGTAATTTTCGTCGATGCGAGCGATAAATACGAAACATCCTTTTTTGTCGTTTGAATCTATTATTTATTCGAGGATATTGATGAACACCTGTACTCAGTACTTGTGTTCCAACACGGTTCGGTTCACTTTTACTTTCGTTCGGTCGGCCGCACGGTTCGCCTTTTGACAAAAAGTAAACGAACAGCTTGTTCGTTTTCATTCGTTTACATTGGACTCGAGTTGTTTTCGATTTTCAAAAAATTGGAATAAATGTCAAGCTGTTTTTTTTACATATCGATCATAAATATTTGATCGACGATTTTAATTTCCAAACGCGCGCTCTTGTGAAGTTTTTTTTGCGAATTAAAATTGATAGTTTTATGTTCTTGAATGTTTAACATAACGACTCGCTCGTTCATCATCGTAGAATCTATTGCTGGTCGTTTTTCCGTTTCGTACGTTTCGAAACTCACCATAGTATACAAAGTCCCACGTCAAAGAGAAACGTGAAAGGAAAAGACCTTGAAGGAATCGCGAGAACGTTCTACGGATGAGAGAGGGACAACTTCTTGAAATGCTTGAAAAAAGTTGGTTTTTCAATCGATCGTTAATCGAAATCGTGACTTTATACGTATATGTGTGCAGGCATTCGCATATTCTACTAATTCGAGCCAATGTTTATTTCGACGCTTAGAAAAAAAAGCATTCAACTTAATGAAGTTTTCATACTTGCGCAACAGCTGTCCTTGTGCGATTCGTCGGCTTTTTTGTGCGCGCGATATGAAATAGAGCAAAGATTCACACGTTTTTGCACCTTTTTACACAGAACTGGTATGTGAGAATGCACGTTTGACCGGATGATACGATCCACCTTGAAAGGTAAAAAGGACACTCCAAGGTGGAGAGGGCAAATTATTTTTTAATTAGATCCATTCGAAAGCGCGCTTTTTGTCCGGATCGAAGCGTCGGTTTTGTCTCATTCAATTTCCGAACGAACGAGTGAGTGGTTTTTCATGTTAGCACTACAATCGCCACGTTCTCCACTCATTTTATTGTCTTAATCATAGGTTAAGGTTATTACAGTGTTTTGCACGAGTTTTTTTTTTAATTATTGGTTATACAATCTCGAATACATTTACATAAGTAATGTATGTTTTTTCGATGTTGATAAACATTAATAAGGACGTGAATGAATTTATTTTCGTACCGAAAGCGATATAGTACCGCCACGCGATGTTTTCATAACAGTCGAATTTTCCCAGAGCCGTTCCGCGAATGCTGAACATATAACAAAGTTCGCGCATGGCACACGTGTACAGCAAGCACTACGTTCGTGGGTTCAGATGGTCAAATAAACTGTTGTTTCCTGTTCTTGCTGTTGTAGCCGAGCGCCAACTTCCTACGGAGCCAATCGTGCATCGCTTCTGGAGCGGAAGTGCAAACGTGCCGTGAAACAATGCTTCTAAATTAGAAATTAAATCCGATACCGCCGGTCCTGGTAGGCCTTTTCGTGTTTGAGACCTTCGCGGCTTAGATCACACATGTAATAAATAACTAGTTCATAGCCAATCATATCGGTACCCACGCGGATACGGTTTCGATATGTTTCGTTTGGATCTTGTTAATGATAATCGGATAGTTGTCGTTAATTTTAACGATTTCGGTCGTGATGTTGGTTTTGGACTGTTGGAAGTTTTCTTTGAAAACTCGTCTCGAGGCTCGGTAAAAAATAATTATTACTTATCTATAAGTGGCGTAATTGTACTTCAGACCCGTTTAACAGAAGCATTACATCAATTGGAATTGGTTAGGAGTGTTATTAGATATTTTCTAGCTTCACACAGATTATTTTAATAGTAATATAACAGCAGTGCAACTAAATTATTTCAAATAGTTTTCTCGACGCAGCGCATTGTTCGACAATTGTGAAATGTGCACCATCATTGTGCGACTACATAATATAACATTGTCGTCTGCGGAAAAGGTCATTTCTTTATTTGATTTGAACGGTTATTTGTACAAGAAAACCTAAAATAAATTTCAAATAGGAAATCGACACTTTTACGATATCGAATTTTTTTCCCTCGAATCTCAAACACTCCATTATAAAACTTATCAATTTTCCGAAAAACGAACGCGTTTTTCTCAGAACGTCGAAACGCACGAAAACAAACAATCCAACGCGATAACACGCGTTTTTCTATCGACGCGATTCTCGATGGATCCGATAAGCCAGGTGTTCGTTTCGCCGAAAATCTTCGACGCGACTCTCCGCGAAAATCCGCGCATTTCGCCGCGGCCCGCTCGGATTTTCGCGGGCGGACAATCGTTGCGACAAAAGCGCGACATACGCCACACACCAGCACTCGACACGACACAATGGCCGCAACGGGCGATAGTTTGCGTGCAGTATGGGAGCGAAGCCCAATTGAGGGCGCCGCTCGAGGGCCGACTGATACGCCGGCGTTGCCCAACCGCGCACAGCCCGTTCATTGTTCGCAATTTGGGACGCGACCAACATTTACCGCACAGTGACGACAGCTTGACGTGTGTGTGTGTGTGTGTGTATGTGTGTATGTGTGTGTGTGTATGCGTGCTTGAGTATGTGTGTGAGTGTGTTTTGGTGACGCTTTTCGGATTCGCTTTTCGTGGAGGGTTCGGCGTGGCGGGTCTTGAGGGGATGGATGGATTGTTCGTGGAAATTATTTTTGTAATGGAAATGTATCCTCTATATATAATAGCGGATTTGTGTGTGTGTGTTCTTATGTGTGTGTGTGTGTTCGTGTATGTGTGTGTGTATGTGTGTGTCTGTTCGATGATGCTCGCGACTTTAAAATGATCGACTCGCCGATACGATCGTTTTTTTCGAATTATTCAAAAAAGAAAAAATTCATTCGTTTTTATTCAAATTGGGTACCAAATCCCCTATATATAATAGCGGATTTGTCTGTCTGTCTGTTCGTCACGATGACGCTCGCGACTTTAAAATGATCGACCCGTCGATACGATTATTTTTTTGCTTCTATAAAATTATTCTTCATG
>JAOXNN020000006.1:8541391-8562582 GCA_028571205.2 Hydropsyche betteni
AAAAGACATCGACTCAATTCGACGATTAGCGTCGTGGAGTCGTTCTTCGACTATGGTACAATAGGTCCCGGGTTCAAGTCCCCCGGTCTGTGGCGACTTTCGATTTTTTAATTCGAAAACGATCGTATATCATTTTAAAGTCGCTAGCGTCATTGTGACAGACAGACAGATATCCGCTATTATATATAAGGGATCGTCTGCAACTTCAAAAAGCTCGGCGAGAACTAAACAATCCAATCATCATTCCGAATCAGCGCGAACCTCGACAGTTCGACCTTACACACAAAATTCCCCCCACACCCTTATGATTTTCCATCCCGTGAAACTTAACTATGAATGAATTACAACAATTAATATCAGGCAAATTTTTTGCAGATGTCCCACCACGGCATGGAAGGCCTAGAGATGCTGGACCCCATCACGTCGTCGTCGATGACGACGCTGGCCCCCATGGGCGAAGGGGGCGGCACCCACCACCAGCTGCACGGCTACGGCGCCATGAACCACATGATGTCCCACCACCACCACGGCGCGGGCCTGGGGGGCACCGGTGCCCACCACCCCACCCACCACGCCGCCCACCACCCGGCAGTGGCCGCGGGCCTCCACCCGGACACGGACACCGACCCCAGAGAGCTGGAAGCCTTCGCCGAAAGGTTCAAGCAGCGGCGCATCAAGCTCGGCGTGACCCAGGCGGACGTCGGCAAAGCTCTGGCCAACCTGAAGCTGCCCGGAGTCGGAGCTTTGTCCCAATCGACGATATGCCGGTTCGAGAGCCTGACGCTCTCCCACAACAACATGATAGCGCTGAAGCCGATCCTGCAAGCGTGGTTGGAGGAGGCCGAGGCCCAGGCGAAGAACAAGCGGAGGGATCCTGACGCTCCCAGCGTCCTGCCGGCGGGGGAGAAGAAGCGCAAAAGGACGTCGATTGCGGCGCCCGAAAAGAGAAGTCTGGAAGCGTACTTCGCTGTCCAACCGAGACCGTCGGGCGAGAAGATAGCGGCCATCGCTGAAAAGCTGGATCTGAAGAAGAACGTGGTGCGCGTGTGGTTCTGCAATCAGCGTCAGAAACAGAAGCGTATGAAGTTCGCGGCGCAGCACTGACCAGGCAACAACGGGGGAGCCATTCTGGCCTACCCTGGATCGGGATACAATTACTGAATGAAACATTAATTAAAAAAAGTATTATATAATAAATGAAAATGTTAAAAAAAAAAAACACCGAACGTCGCACGCATATAATATATATATGGCATATATAAATAACGTTTTGAAGAGATTGGTTACGGTTATGTACCACGATCGCGATTTTCTTACCGCTTTGATTTTTTCATGTGATTATGAAAAATATCACTTGTACGTGAATATTTCGTGTCTACTTCGCTCATTTTTGTGTTGTTTTATTTGATTTTTTATATGAAAATTTCTTGACGTAAGAATATAATGCTGCGGCGATTAGTTGTTTCTGCATCGAACAGTATCTTAAAAATAGTTATTCGACACTCCGTACCTTTTTAGTATAATTTAATTATTATTTCGTTATTTTTTTGGATGACATTGTGATGTATTTGAACGTTGTTTTTTAGAGAGCGCGCACGAGCGATAGCGTCATAAAATAAGGTTTAATGAATTATTTACTTAATGAAAGAGTCGTAGTTTCTAAGATTTTTATACAAAAGATAAATGAAAAAAGATTTTAAAATAAATGGAGCAAAACTCGCTTATGAATGTTCTAATGTTGATACGATGACGAATTAAAACATAAAAAGTATAGTGAAAATTAAAAAAAAAACCACGTGTAAAAATGTAATAAATGAATGATTGATTATATTATAATAACGAATAAATTTTGGCTTGGCATTCACTCGACACTTAGACATGTACGATAGATATTAAAAATAATAGATTTCCTTTTGTAAATATGAATTTTTAATACACACATAATGTATAATCACGTTATGATCGATGACGTGCCAACATTATAAACGTGTTGATAGAGAGAATGATGAAATGATGAAAAGTGCAATATTATGTTATATTTACTATTTATTATATACCAATGCCGAAATGTATGTTGGTTCTTATTTCATATGCGTTTGTTATACTCATGATTTCTTGTAATTGTTGGTTAAGTTATGTGTAAAATTGTAGTTTTATGTGTTCTACGGGATGTTGACAAATTTTTCATGTCCGTGTCCTGTGAATTGAACTGATTTCGAAAACTTGTTTGGGCACACTTAAAGTATCTTAATTAATGGAGATTTTCTAAATTTGGTTTGAATTTATGTACCCACAATCCATTCTAGGTCCGATTTCTACCACTAGCTCCAAAAATATTTAAATATTATATATACATATATATTGATAAATAAAATGTAAAATATATTTCTAAGCAATAAAGTAATATTTTTATTATGTAACTTTAGATCAATGAATACAAAAAGCGAAACTTTAATAGGTCATAATTATACATTATTATCATTAAAATCATCTTTTATTACTTGTATAATATTAAAATTTTGTTTCTAATACGTAAGATTATCCAAATGGGAAAAAATTTTCAAGCACAATTTTACAATTTGCTATTTAAAATAAATTTAATATCTGTCGTCGAAGAACCGATAGTTTTTCCTAATTGCAATTCTCCGTATTTGTTTGATTTATTTGGATGAAACTATTTTTATTGATTTGTTGATTGCTTTATTTTTACAAGTATGAAAATTTTATGATTGTTTTGTTAAAATTTATAAGGAAAATCAGTGAAATCATGGTACAAAATATTCTTTGTCCCATTGTTATGACCGTTTATTAACATTTTTTAAATTAAAATATGATATTTTATAATACTGTAAATTAATATGAAAAGATTCGATTCAAGTTCATTGATCAATTTATTTGTTTACTTGTAAAAAAATGTATATAATATGCAAGATGTTTTGACAAATGTACTATCAGTATTATTGTTTTTATTTTAACAAGATTTTTTTTTAAATTCATTATAGTAAGGAAGAAACTAGGTGTTTACCTTTAATGAAAATGATTGAACTTGAATCACTCCGAGTCATATTTATTTTGTAAATAGGAACTATTGTAAAATAATATATCGGCACTGTCCTACTTTCACAACTCTTTATATTAGAAAGCTGAAAAAGTGTCCTTGATAATGTATTAAACCAAAAAATTTTTCTACAATCACTGATCAAAACTAATATGTAATTTCAAATTATTCCTTTCACGCTCGATACTTTCGCCTGTTTATAATTGCATATATATATTTCGTAGATGCACCCTTTGATTTCGTACGTAATTTTTCGTTTCACAAACGTACAAAACGAATCTCAAATGATCGAACTATCAGATGCAACATTTTATTTTCAATATCAAGTCTACAATAAACTTTCGTTTGATTTCTACAATATACGATGAATTATATATTTATTAATTATGCTAACAATTACACAGGGTAAAAGACCACATATCACACAAAATATTAGTAATGGCACTTATAGTACTGTAGTTTCTACTAGAAAATTAATGAGAAAAAAGCAAAAACACGCAATTAGACTATAACACTCATATCTCTGATAAGCCTTTGTATCATAGATTAACGATTCAAATAAACAAAAAACATTTAAAAAAACGTAGGACCTATTTCTTAGAGCTTATCATTAGACACAATTCATTAATAAAAATATTAGTAGAGGAACAAAATCAAATTAAATTAAATCTGATAGCGAATATAATAAATTAAAAACGATCGTAAATTTTCCCGAAAATTCCTTGAGCAACCCTACTTCTTTCAAAAAAAAAAATTGATACCTTTTTTCCAACCACAAGAATATTTTCTCATACATTTGTATAAATCAAAAGTGGAACTTGTATTATAGGAATTTAATTTTATTTATAATAAAAAAAAATTATGGAATTCATAATAAATGTTATTGTAATTTAGAATTCAGTAATATTCATGTCATGTTAAAACCAAATCATTCCGAATATAAATAATAAAAAAAATAAAATAAAACATTCAAAGTTCATTTCTTTTAGTTTTCACACGAACCGCCCCCCGGATTCGGTCGAAAAACCGCGAAATTCGACAAACCCATTCCCGCAAATTGCACAACAACATCGACCACAACAACAACAACAACAACACCAACAACAACAACAACAACATTAATAACACCACCCTCGACATATCCGACAGCAATTATTATACGATCGACGGCCCAGCGATGACTAGACGCGATTTCCGAAAAGAATCGCGAAAATTGCCCAATCCACGAGGTTTTCGCGAACCGGAGCTTACCTTTCAGTTTCACTCGCGGGATTACGCCGCGAGGATTTCAGCTGAAACGAGCACTTTGACGTGCCCAAATCCCGCTTTAAAAGGCTATAATCCGATCGATTTTGCCTCATGTAAGAGCGATAGCTGCGATAAAAATAACCGGCTGTGTATCGTGTTAATACACGAGTTGTGTTTAAGACAAATCCCTAGTTAAATGCGCGGATTATTAGGAAGGTTTTGTCTCGGTTGAGAGTTAAAATTTTGGGTGAACGGTACAATTTTGTGGATGGGGGATTGGATGCGTGAAAATAATATTGATTTGATTAGAAAAGAAAACATTTACGCTGTAGATACCTACCACGTAAAACAAGACTATAAACTTATGTGAAAACAAGAGGTTCCAGAGTAAAAACCGTGCACTTTAAATCTATACTCAATAGGAAGATTGGTTTAAAGCTATGTGAAAAGGTTCTAAAATAAATTTGAAAAATGAAAAAAGTATTCATGTGAATTTTTTTTTAATAATATAAACAGTATATATTTATAAAGATAAATATAAATCCATCACCCAATTTATGTGTTAAATAAATTCCGCAATAAGCTGCGTAAAAAAAGACTGTAAACCTATACAAAAACAAGAGGCTAATTCCAAAGAAAAAAACCACGTAAATAAAAGATTTAAATCCATAATAAATAGAGAGATTAGTTAATTCATGTAAAATGAGTTTGAAATATACTTGAAACTGAGAAAAGTATTCATATTAGAATTTATTTGAAAATAATATTCATTCTTTCATTTTTGCTTCTAAAACAACATTTTTTTCGCTGATTCAAATTCACTTCCATCGTTATAATTTAAAATAAACAATTTTTTCATATTTTGAGAACACTGTTTGGTCATGGGTAGTTTTTTATTAATCCTGTAATCAATAATTGTTTTATTCTTATTTTCTTTAATATGAAACAGCGTAAAACGAGTACCGTGTAAATTGGGTGATGGGTTTATTTAATTATAAATATTTTGATTCTTTTTATTATTATTATATATTAATTATATTAACTCAATATCGATCCATTTAAAAAAATTCCAAATTAAGCTAATTTTTATTAAAAATTAAAATGTTTTTGATCAACCCATCGAAAAAAATAATATATTTTATTTGATATGAGCTCTTACGCGATTATATACCTAGGTCTTTTTGGTACTTATACCAAAAATAAAACTATTACATGATTAGGTCACCGATCTGAAAACTTGCAATGTCATTTAGATTCAATTACGAGGGGATCGATCAATTCTAATCGGGGATTTGAGTTTATTTTCGAAAATCATTTCATACGTCGACTGTAATATGAAACATAAATAAATTCCGGAGAAAATTCACATAACCATTCCATCCATTGACCACACCACATATCGTTCAAAACCGTCTGAATTGCCGACATGTAAATTTTCACAGTTTAACTAACCCCAACTGAACCTTGAACCCACATAAATAAAAGCAGCCAATTCATCAAAAACCATTGCATTCGCAACCTTTTCGGCGTGTTCTTCGAAAATTAACAACGTAGCACCTTCGAGACTCAAAATATATCTTCAAAAATTTCCAACTATAAATTTCTTAAATTGAATTTTAAAGTCGTCATATGTAAATGTTCAAAATTCAACACATACCCATAGCATATTAGAACTATTACTGCTATCTAGAACTGCCATATGAATTTTTCATGACACTCACTTTCTGAAGAAAAAAGGTGTTAGTTATTTTATTACACTAAATACATGACGTTTCGAGAAGCTCTTGTATAAAATTCATAAAAAAAAAAAACCAATATTTCCGTCATAAAAAATATTTGAATTTTCACGGGATTAGTGGTCTACAAAGCACGATTCTCAAAAAGAAACATGGATGCCATTACAAAATTATGAATTTTTATGTTATAGCTTTCAAAGACACGCGTTTCCTTTAAAGATCACTTCCTTAACCCTCGCGTGGCGTCTTTCAGATGCCAGTGGATGAAAAAAGAAAAATATTTTCGAGACCAGAAAAGTCACAAATCTCTCTTTTTCTTACTAATCTATGATTTATCGGAACATTTTTCACTAATATTGAATGATATTTGTGGAATTCTCAGTAATATAAAAGATTGATCAAACTGCAAAAGGAGGGAAGTTTTTTTTTTCCTAAAATAGTAAGTTATTAAAAATTAGTAGTAGTATATAAAACATAGAGTAGCTGTCCAGGAAAAACGTATGAACTTAACTTCTTTGACGCTTCTCTATCATAAGTCATAACAAATATTAATAATTAACAAACAATAATAATATGACAATTATTTTGAAATATTTTTTTATTTGGTTATATTTGACTTTTTCTTAATAATTTTTTGATATATTGTGTGTTAACTGACATTATATTTTTTACTGCATACTTTTTAATTATATAAAAAATAGTGACTTGAAAGATGATTTTAATATAAGGCCTATCCCGAAAATAAGACCTACTGCAGTTTTCGAGTGTAAAATCAATATAAGGCCAGGCGCCTACTGCGATTTGTAGTCGCGGTGATCGTTTAGTCGCGAAAATGGAACGCATTGTTTTGGGTTGAAGTGCACCCATATACCATATGGGCGCACTTCGACCTAAAACAATACGTTCTATTTTTGCGACTAGGGGAAGGGGGGGGGGCAAGACGAGGTGGCGAGGCAAGACGGGGTCCCACTATTCCTCAGGAACTAAAACAATTCTAATAAAACTACTAACGCCATTTTGTAGTTTTATCTCGAAACTTTCCAGTGTGGTGATACTCAGAATCTGAGCGGAGCAAATGACGTTGCTTTAAGTAAAAAACTGTTTTTTCATTATTTGATGTCAAATCAATAAGGTCTAAACATCAATAAGGTGCCCCTTATGCCCCTATAGCGGGGCATAAAGAGCCATTCGAATTGTCTCTCTCAATCTTCAATATCTAAAAATGCGAATAAACATGAACTTGTCATATTCTTTAGTAATTATGTGTAAATTAAGGTTTACGCTATTCATTGGTATTTGGGTCTTTTCCGGGACCCTTATAGGTAAATAATTATGAAACAATATTGCTAAATTTGCCCTTTAATCCCCACCTTACCCTACTCCATTTTGCCAAACGGGGGACCCCATCTTACCCCATAAGTGGGGCGAGATGGGGCGAAAGTGTTTTTTTTTCTTTTCATTAGTTTTTTAAAAATATGTTTAGTTTTTGTTACTTTTAATTATAGTCTAATAGAGGGAAGACTGATTAAGTTAATAATTTAATTTCCAAATCCTATGATGTATATTTAGTTTTTTATTCGACTTCAAACGTGAAGTACCCCGTCTTGCCCGCGCTTCCCCTATTCATATTACGACCAAACAACTATTTTCTTAAATCAAATCGCAAATTCATACAAAAAAAAATCAAAAACACGCAAGCATATCCATCACATTTACGACACCTACACCCAAACTCCCCCACGAAACCGAAAAAACACCAAGAATCTCCGAAGAATCCCATATTTATTTCGCACAGGACATTTCTGCGAGCAACCCATTCCGCATGCACGAAGGGTCCGACCATTGTTATTACGATTATGGCGATACAAATCCGTTTAGCGCATTCCGCCGAATATGCGGCGGCACGCTCACATTTTTCCCCAAAGAAGTCACCCCTTCGACGGGGGCCGTAAACAAGAGGGGCTTTTCCGCGATACGAAAACACCATAGAGCGGGAAAAGCGTCGGAATTAATGCAGGGCTCGACCCAGATCGGAGAAAAGGGGACCGGAACGGTGCAAAGTGTGGTCGTTGCCATTCTGGGCGTTTCGGACGTTCGGTTTGTGTTATAAGTTTTTTAGGGGTCTTTTATGGGATTAGGTTAAGGTTACTCACGTTCAGACAAGACGGCTGTATATGTAAATTGTAGCTAATGGACGTGAGTGACATCGATGGGGATGAACTTCAACGATGCGCAGTCTATAAAAAGAAGAAATATGTGAGTTAGGTAATACAGATATTCTGAGAAAACTTGTCGATTCATATAACAAGTGAATAGTAATGAAAATCAATAGGAAATACACAGTGTCACAATCAAGCATACATTTTTATTACATTTCGTCGAAAAAATATTCGACGTCGACACTAGGATGGCCAGATTTACCGTAATTTTTACTAATAAAAAATTTGGTAACATTTTCAGAAATTTTTGGTTTATCGCTAAAAAAAAAATTATTTAAAAAAAAAGGAAAAACACCAAAAAAAAAAATGAAAAACTGTTTTGTTATTACATTTCGAAACTATTCAAATGTAGCTTTACTTTCGATTGTAAAATTATATTATATTGGGCTTGTAAAAATTTACTCAAAACCTATATTTGAATTTGTTAAAAAAGGTTGAAAGAATACTTAATTGTTTAGAGGTCAAAGTTCTTAAATTGGAAGATTATTAAGATGCCAATTAAGAAAGATCAAAAAAAGGACATGTTTTTGAAAATTTTTGATCAAATTTTGCGCGTAGTTAACTGTACAAGAGCTCGGTTATGTTTGTCAGTTTTTAAAATTTACTTTCACGAATTATGTATGCCATATAAATACACATGCCAACAATTCAAACGGTAAAGTGTTACTGTACAATATTTAAAAGCGAAACTCGTCAATATACTGATAAAAACCTTCAAACCACCCACGAAATTTTTTGAGAAATTTAATTTACCCACTTATAATACAGCATACTCTCGATTATCCGGCTACGGATTATCAGTGCCTAGAATATAGTCAGTTATTTTTTGAATGATCAATGATGCGACATAAGAAACAAACGGCGTAATATAACAATTCGTTGTACTTTTCATTTGGCTATTTAGGACCCAAAAAAACCAAACTTCTGAAAAATATGCGCCAAGAGAAGATTTTGACAAAAAATCTACGTTTTCGCCGAGAATTTGATTTCACATTGAATGTTTGAGTTAGGGATCAAGAAAATTAAAAAAAATTTAGTTTAGGTTATTCGTTTTTTTTTGATTATCCATGCTCCCCGGATAATCAAGAGTATACTGAACATGAATCTTGATTTAAGTACTTTTATTAATGCAAAATTTTTAAAAAATATGATAAAAAAAAATTCGCAGATTTACCAATAAAAGTTATAATTAATTATTCGATTCATTTACCGATAAAGACCTCTCTAATCAACACCACAAAAAACCCACGATCCCACACAAAAAAAAACCCCACCAATAATCGATTCCGCCCAACCTGAAAAATTCGCATGAAAAACTTCGCGGACGCCGTCCGCCGGCAATTAAACAGTTCCGCCAATTAACCCGTCGGGTTTCGGCGAAACGAGCGCTAATTTCAAGGTCGCCGACGCGCTCCAACGGGTTAAGCGTGGCCAAAATGCAAAAATGGGTCACAGTGCGAATTTCGCATTATATAATGCGGCGGCCGACGTTCGTTGCCGGCCAAAGATGGAAAAGTTGCGCAACCGGCTGCACCAATATTGAATGAAAACTTTTCGTGGTATCGAATGATTGTATGCTATGAATTATCTATGTTACAGTTTGAGTGTCCACTTCGTTTGTGCACGAAAAAACTAGTCTGGGTGCTAAGACAACGGGCGGACGCCAATGTGCTGGTCGAAAACCAACAGTTTGTGATTTAAAATAAGTATCGCAACTGCTCGATAGATGGACTAAATGTCAAGCTGACAGATCGTATTCGCGTATATATCTCAGTGGTTACGATACGTGATGATGGCGTAATTACGAACCACGTGATTAAGGAAAATTAAGGAAATGTCAAACGTTTAATAAAGTGGCAGATTTTATTTGCGTCCATCAGTAATATATAATCTCAAATGTCAAAATTGTACGAAATAAGGTGACATATACACCAGTTAAGTGGCCGTCAAAGATTCTATTTTCGTTTTAACACTATATTTATAACACAATTATATTCCAGAAAAATACTAACTGAGATCAATAAACAAAAACAAAAAAATCTGGCACACCCCGAAAAACGAAACGTCCTCCAAAATTTAGAACGAATGGTCACCGTAACGTGCAAACGCAATATTATACTTTTTTCACGCAGTGCAAATATGCATTCGTTATTTACGATTCTGACCTACCCGAATGCGTTCTTGTCGCATTTTCCATATCTCACGTATAGAATTGAAATACACAAAAGTGTGATATTTCGGGTGTATTTTATTGTGTCCCGGCATGGTGTTTTTCGCAATCTTTTCGCGACATTCTTTAACCTTCCACCCCAGTCGAATAGATATTTGCGATCATAAAAAGTTACGATCTGCCGTGTAACACTTTCTTTATGTCGCATAATTTGCGCATTATTATATAGTTGTATATCAAGTTTGTCGATCTCGAAAGAAAAATGTTAGCGACGTTTTTGTAGATCGAAACTGGATTTGAATACATTTTTTTTTTGTATTTTATTTACGATAATTTGGATCTGAACGAAATTTTTATCTTGTCGTATGAATTTTTCAATAAATTATTTTTTGCGTACTTTAAATATAGTGATAAGATAAAATGAGTACGTATCGTAAAATTTACATAATATGTGAAAAATGGTTTCGTTTTTCTTCATCATGATTTTTCCCACTGAAAAGATTATAAATTTTCCTTTGAACTCCTGAGGAAATAAATATTGGGATAATCGGTACTTTCCCATTAAGCTGGCACAGACGGCATGCAGGACTTACTCAACCTTTTATGTTCAGTTTTTTTCTAAAAGGAACGTGGAAGTAAATGTTGTGAAATTTCAAAATAGTGAACACGCGATTTATACTTTGGCTACAAATTTATGATTTAAAAATTAACGGTTTGTCTAATACATGTATTATTGAGCCGACCATCTGTGTCAGTTTAATGGAAATGTACCGAAAAGTTACTTAAAAATGTTTAAGTTAAATTGAAAGTTTAAAACTGAAATTTTATAACTTGTTTAACTCTAACAATTATTTAAAACTAATTTTTTCGATCAAATTGAATTATAAACTAATAAATGTCAAGCTCTTATGACTCTTATGACTGACCGAATACATAGAAAAAATGTAATAATAACGAAATATTTAAAAAATCCGCTTCATATAAAGGTCTTTCAATAGGAACGCCCAAAATTTGTTAAGTTATACCAGCCATGTCGTTAAAATAACATCTGTCAAATTTGTTGTAAATTGTTTAGCAGTATACGGCAAATCACTATGGAAGGTTTTAGCTTTGAACTGAACTCAAAATTGTAATACAAAAATAATATATAGAAGCAATTATCACGGCAACAAATGAGAACGACCATGAATGATACCCACACTTATTATGATCGATATACAATTTTTTTCTCGTCGAGAAAATATTTCTTTTACTCGTCTCGTCAAAACAAATACATATCGTATTACGTCTAGTTGCTAGACCGTCTCGGAAAATCGCCCATCTTTATACAAAATAACACATATACGAAAAATATATATAGGAAAAGGACGAAAAGTCGACCGAGCCCAAAATCACCACAGTTTCGGTTATACGTTCGAAACTTTCAGTTTGTTTACGCGAAATTCGACCGCTCTTCGAATTACTCACACTTCAACTTTTAATTGAATATATATAATATAATAATACAATAATATATTATTCAGAGACGTTCGGAAAGTGAGTCGAAGTTTTCGAAAGTTCGGGTGTGCTTGAAGTGTCGGGAGTTTGATTGAATTATAATCATTGAGTTCGGTGTTGATGGTTTTGATAATTTTCTACGTGTAATTCGATTTTGAAAATTTACGATGAAAGCAATTTATTCGGAGTGCACATGATTAAATATGATGATATGTTACTTAAACGCAGGCAATTTATTTTACAATGTTCGTAATTTGAATCGTGTTGAATGGAATTTAAATTGCAGACGTTTTTCATTCGAAATCATAATGATACCAATTTACATAACATGAAACATAAAAATGTACATAAATTTGACGTTTTTCATTTTTATGTGAAATGTATCGACTTTAATTGTCGGCTATATTAAAATTATTCGAAACGTTTCTCTGCAGTACTGTTGCAAGTTTTCATCTCGTGAAAATGACTTTTCCATAATTACAAATCAAAAATAATACTATGATACACATAAAATTCAATCGAGCGAATTTTCAATGTACTAAAATTTGCATAGCGAACGTTGCACTTCAATAAAATTTAATTTTTATACAAAACTCAAATTCAAAAACGTTCACATCGGATAACCATTATAAAAAGATACATAAAAATTTTAAAGAAAAAAATAACGAAAGCATTAAAGATTTTAGTTTAAAAAGAAACAAAATTTCTGTGAAAATTTTTTTTACGTGATCTGATTTTTGTTTGTGTCTATAATAACGCTCATAGAAAACTTCATTATTGTATTAATTAAATGGACAAGTTATGATTTATTTAAACTCTTTGAGTAGCTACCATATACTAAAAAAGCAAATCATCATATATATTATTTTTCAAATCGAATTATGTTACAATCATGGCCCTCAGGAGGATTCTAGTTCTAGTGGCGAGATTACAAAAGAATCCAACATTGATCAATAAAAAAAAGAATATTTTGTCATTTTTTTAACAGAATCAAACAATTTTTTTCGTCTTTTTATTATATAATACATAATTTGTGATTAAATAAAAAACTTATGTGAAAAGAGAGTCTGATAAAGTTTCTGATCCTAATCCCGATTTCAGGATGTGGCGAACACGGTTACAATATAATAATTTTTATGTTTTATTTTAAATTACAGGTAATTCTCGACTTACGATACGATACTTACGACTTAGATACGTTCCTAAACCTCGGACGTAAGTCGAATCCATCGTAAGTTGTATCTGTATAATAAATTTATTTTTCGGTAGTTTTACTTACTTTTATTAATAAAAATAAAGAAAAAGTAAATAAATAACATTTGAAAATCTTTCACTATTTGGGTCCATCATTTAAAATTTTATATTCCTTGATTAATTTAATGAAAAGCAGCAGCCAATTTTTTCAAAACGATTTTATTTGAAGATTCTACATTCCTCTGTATTTATTTTTCACATCCGCTTGAGATTTATCATTCAATTTAAAAAAAATGATTAATTTAAAAAATTTATATTTTTTTCGGTCGCAAGTGCGAACCGACGTAAGTCGAGGACTACCTGTATTTCTAAACTTAGTATCAATATGAAAATTCAAATATTTATATAAGTTTTATGTGAACGAAATTCATCAAAATAAAACGTATAAATTGAAAACCACCGTACAATGTAACAAAATCCTTTTCACAAACACAAAAAGCGCAACGGACCCAAGCGAAACCTCCCCATTTCCGGGACGTTTTCACAAAACCTCAAAACTGACCATAAGTTAAACGTCCCCAAACCGAAACGCAACCCGCCATCTTTCATACCGTATCTCCCACAAAAAAAAACCGAACCGAGCGAAAAGCGCAACGAAGCCTCCCAGCCGGACAATATGGCCGCCGTAAAAAATAATACGACCCCGACCGAAACGGCGTCGCGCCGATGTCGTAAAATTGTCGGCCGTTCTGGCACGGCCGGTTAGTTACGATATCGCGCGCGCGAAAGGCCTCCCGGGGAAGACGCGCGCGCGTATCTGCCGTAATTAACGGCGCCGCCCCGCGGCCGATGCGCGAATTAAAAAGTAGCGCGTGGTGCCGCGGCCCGTGGGTGCCAAATGGGCGGAGCTCGCGTCGCCTTTTAACGAGTTATGATTTCTTGATCGCGTGGAGGCTTTGGGCCCGGGTGTGTAATTGCGTTTGTACCCGGGGGTAATGTGTGTTTTTTGAGTATTTATGCGAGTTCGCTGCCAGATATGGGGGGGATGTGTGATTTAGTTGTGGCAGTTAAGGCGGATTCGGGCTGTGGAATAGTGATGGGTAACCGTTTTTTAATGGCGGGTCGCTATTGAAAAGTGTAATTATCTGCATGGGGTGCTATGATAAATCTATGAAATAAATTTAATTTTATTACTTAGAGGTATATCTTCTATATATAATAGCGGATTTCTGTGTGTGTCCGTGTGTTCGTTCGTTCGATGACGTTTGCGACTTTAAAACGACGGGTAGATACGATTATTTTTTGGCGTCTATAAAATTATTCTAATATGGTCTTTATGCGTATACACTTAGCGTCTTTAATATCCGTAAGCTATTATAAAATATACGTATCTATTGATTTATGTAATAGGGAATAGCGTCTCTACCCAACGTGTATGCAATACGGCATATATTCGTTCAAATTTGTAAAAAAGTGTCAATTTGTATATTCGTTGGGAAAGCATCTCTATTGACTTATGCAATACGTCGATGATTACGCAGTGGACAAAATATTTGAATCCCTAATATATAATCACGGATGACATATTTCTGTGTTTGTTTGTATGCTAAGGCTCTCGAATTATCGTTCCAATTTAGCCTGTATGCCGTTAAAATATAACGGCTATAATCGCTACACGAGAACGGCTATAACGCGAATTTAGTCTATATGGTCATTATAATAACGGCTATAATCTTATCCGATATAATCTTATATTCTGGAGACATTTCGCAAGCGCACGGTTATAAAATATGTTCACATATATTCAATTTTTTTATTCATTACATCACGTAACGGTACGGTTATATAATAATTTTGCATAAATATATTAAATTTTATTTTATTCCGTAATAGTATGGTTATCAATTCACAGCCGATGTTATTAACATCGGGCCTATATATTATACTAGTATAATATTTTAAGAATGCTCCTATAACTTCACTTTCGCACACGAACATTTTCCATTAAAAAATCAAAAAAAAACCACAAAACAACACATACAAAATTATACAAACACCGTCGAATCGAACCATCGAAAACCCCCATAAGCCCACGCGCAATCCCATAAATCGCACCGGCCGTCCGAGCCATTATGAAGAAATCGAAAAGTCGTCGCGCCAGATCTGGCCAATGAAGTTGTCCACCTGTGGTCATCTGGAGCACGGAGCAGCACCAAAATGCCAACGTGCGACAGCTGATATGGCGGCGGCAGAGGTCGCCAACCAGTTGTTCGATGGGGTCGCGTCACACTTGAGGGTATGCGGATTCAAGTGTCGGATCGAGGTTGTTATCCGCGATGGTTGTTGGTTATGAGGATGTTGGGTTGGTTCAGTATGATTTAATAGTAAAATAAAGGTTGTGATGTGTGTGAAACGTTTTGGTTGTGTTGACGATGATTTTTTTATTAATTTCAAAGATTTGCTATATATTTTATTTGTATATGGTTCATATTCAAAGAGTTTTTATGTTTGATATTAAATTATATTCAATACGAGGTTGGCTCTCGGATAAGGTATATAGCCTACACCCCCAATATTCGATGGGGAGACCTTGTTCTGCAGTGGGCACAAAAAAGGGTCGAAAATGATGATGATGATTAAATTATATATCATTTCGATTCGGAAAATGATTGAAATAAATATGAATGACTTCAGTTAAAATTTCAATTATATCACTTTTGAAAATTTAATTTATCGTATTCCTTGAGAATTTTCAGAATGTTTCATATTGAAAAAGATACTATAAATAGAATAATCCTTTTTCTATTATCATTTTATTATGTAAATGTTGCCGACAACTGCATCAAGCACATGCAAGAGCTCATCTCACGATTGACTTAGCACGCCAGCATACTGTCTCGACGAACAAAGCCCTTTTATCCTTTTTGTTATATAAAAAAATCGAGTTTATCGATTATGAATACACATACCATAAAATATCGTGTTGCTTCACACCGTATAATATTTTCTAATATCGTATTTTCCTTACTTAATCTCGCCCGAACAATTTTAATTGAACGTTTCACAACATCGTCTTTCTAACCATACGAAAATCTATAAAATTTCACTTAACTTTCTCGAGATATGACTAACGGACGATTCGCCGAATCTTTTCGCTTCGATTTTATCGAAAACATCGCTAAGCATCTTAAATTATCCCCCACGATCCGATAAATAACGAAAGACAGATGTCGGTCTGAAAAAAGCGGATTTTTTTCGCCTCTTTCGAGCCGTTAAGTCGAACAGTTATAATAAACGGCCGATTTGCTGGACCCGCTCCTCTCGAAATGTCTAAATAGACGGAAAATTCGTAGACGCTTCCACGATGAACAATGATAGTATAACAATGTCATGTTTGGCTTAGTTTGTGGCCTAATCCCTACAATGGCCTCTGCTTAGCCAGTTTCGTGCCAAGTCGATCGATCTAATAATGGTACGTGTGCTTTTGTCGGGCGAGAATCGTTCGGGTGTTTCATTGGAAGGATATTGGGTTTTTTTTCTTATTTTTAAACTCTTAGATTATGTTTTTTATATTATAAAACTTCATTTCTAGACAAAGCCTTTCCGTATTATCAGAAGTTTGAATAATTTTCAAAGAAAGGATATTGAGATAATATAACGAATAATGAAAATATCTACAACTAAAATAGTCTTGAAGTCCCTTATAATTAATCGAATCTATCAGAATGATCCAAATGACGATTCTCAAGTATAATCTAAATTCTCACAGTAGTAACATATTTCTGATCGGAAAAAGCATTACAAATAGACAAAATCTAAATACAAGATCTGGTTCGTTCCCATTACCACAGTTTCACATCTCCCACGTTATCTTCCAGATCCTTCGAGTAAAAATCTGTTGTTTCACGTTTGTTTTCCGTCGAGATTTGTCCATCGACTATCGGATCCATTTATCAGAATCGGTCAAGGGATTTATCCGGCCTTTGTTGCCTCTAGGTGCTGATACGTATCGAAAAGTCCCTTAATCTCCAGATGTCCTGCACCGTGTGGAATTAATTAAAATTTCAAAATTACGAATGGACCACCCTCGAAGTTTCCAATCGCTTCTATCCGAGGTTCGATGCTCCTTATTTTTCTAATTCGGTGAAATCTAGATTCGTTTATACGAAAATTATACAGAAGGTTGTTTCAAATGGTTGAATACGAAATTTTTGCTGTGAAATACATATGCATAATTTAAATTATACGGTTTTAACATGAATTGGACACGTTTTATTGAAAAATAACAATTATACTTTATTATATACGGTATCAAAAAAAAGAAAAGCATTTTTTTTTCGATCCAGTTAACAATTTGAACCCTTTCTAAAATATATATGATTTTAGCAAAGAATTTTTAACGTAATCACTATTATTTGTGCGAAAATTTACAAAACGTCACGCTGATGTTACATCGACTTCCATCTCCGTTTACTTCATCTTATTTCTGCGGTATTGGAAAAATCCGATGGAAATTCGAAAATTCGCGACTTCCGGAACGGTGACCGGAAACGGAAGTGGGCTTTCCTTTGCGGAAACGACCGGCAAATTTTCGAATCGCAAATACGTGATAGTTTTTGCGATTGAAAAAATCGTGCAGCTCAAACTGACCGATGCACCGTTTATAAAGAATTTTTTGCGAATTATTTCATAATTTCTCTATTTTCTCAGTATTCAATTGAAATTATAAGTAGAAACTTTATACAAAACTAGGACGTGATATGTTCAAAAGTTACAAGTTGAAACATAATAATTTAATTAATTTGATAATAACATGTTGAATGATAACAATCGGATAGTTGATACTTCAACGCAACTTTGCAACTATGATGTTGTCTTAGAAGCTTTAGGTATTGTTTATGAAATTAAATTCGTGATTATACTAGCTTATTCTTCGATATAAATCGCCATCGTAAAATCCTGCACATTCTTCAGTCTGGGTCGCCAAGTTGAATTACACGATCATTGACTGCAATAAATTGGTCAATTAAAATTACTTACATGCGAGACGATTTGTTGTTTGAACGGTGCAAATCACTCAGTTCATTTTTACATGCATTTTTTATTAGAATGCAATTTTGAACGTTTTTTTTTAATAAAAGAACTCCATCAAATTCTTTTGGGGGAAAAAAATAGTATCAATTCCGGACCAAAACTATATAAAAATCTAGATTTCTCCATCAAAATCTGTCGAGTGCACTCTACCGTGGTTCCTAGAAAAAATATTATTGTTTTCATTGTCGGATCAGTAGAACGTCCGGTGCAGCGAAAACGTGGTCAGCTGCACGTGCACATGTGCAATTGCAAATGCAGTGCAATGTATGACAATCGAGTCAATTTTGCCTAGCAAATGCATTAAGGCTAAACAAATATACGGAGACGAGACGTGGACGGGATAAGTGGACCGCAATGACAACACAATGTGGGATCCGTACTTATTTTTGTGCATTGAGATGCGTTAACCCTTAAGTGTCTTCGAGAGTATATTATATTCAATTGTTAAAGTGATTGTTCGGGAAATGTATTATAAAATAATAGTTAGTTCGGATTCAATACCACTTAATTCACAATAAGACATTTGTTGATTTATGAGATTTAGTATAAAGAACCGTTAAAACCAATTTCTTGTCAGATTCTATTTTATCTGAAAATTTTAACTTCTATCACTTAATACTCAAAATTTACATTATAAATATGAGCTTTTTTAATAATTATACTTGAGAGTTTTCTTTACTTAAATATATTATTATTTGAAATATTTTACCAAGTACAACCGACTGAGAACAAAAAGCTCGTGCATCTCATCGCGTACCCATTTAAGGATAAGTTGAAATTATTTTGAGTAAAAATCTATTCTTTCAATTGACCAATCTCTTCAAAAGCACACACATAGGTATATCTTATAGTTTCTGTTCAAAACAACACCAAAATTGTCCATATCTTTAGAAGCTTCGATGTATGTACATCCAAAACCAACAATCGTAAAAGCTCCCATTTATAGTGACCCATTTATTTTACAGACACACTATTTATGCAGGCGATCCTGTCGATTTCAATCGACCATAATCACATGGACATGTTTTCTTTCGATTCGAATAGAAAGGACCCCATCGAGTTTGAAACGGGGCCACTCCACGGTTAGCCGATGTCCATTTGTAAGCGCGCCATTATACCGCGACGTAATCCTTTTGTAATCCTTTAACGCGTCCCGTGTCATTTTCACGTGTGTTTATTGTTTTGTTTTATTTTCATTCTATTTTGCTTTATTCTCGTTTTAATTCTCGTTTTATTCCCTCTCGCCCGAAAGGCTAGAAACATGAATGTTTCAAGACAGCATTATGTAAATGCGGTCCCTCTTGTGCGTGAGGACATCGAGTGGTCACAATATAACACGTCCGATCAAAGAAATCCAAAGTAGGTTTTTTTTTTGAGGTCGTATAATGAATGGAGTTTATTTTCGGAGGTGTTGGGTATTATTCTTCGATTTCATTTGGGGCTAAATCGAAATATTTTCATTGAGACGCTTTGTATTCATATTATAATTTATCAGATATTTTCATTATGAAATCATCCGACGTTTCTTATTATAAATATAATTTTTAGATATATGCGTTCGTATTTGAAAAAAATGTTGGATATTCGTAATTTATACAGGCGGTTCTGTTACGTGCGTCTCTATAATAAATCAGCAACATAACAAGGTACATCAACACCATAAATATATAATGTGCGTATTCGAGAATTGACCCCATACAGAATAAACATATATTTTTATTGCCACTCATATCCATTAATTATAATGGCTCGTGTACTGAAAATATTCCGCGTGTGATTCGAAAAGTAATTATCAAATAAATCGGTCAATATTGATGGGTTTCATTCGACACGTTATCTTTTTTTATATATCGAATATATTCGGATTATATAAATATTTATTTACGTCTTGTTATTGGAGGCGACTGTTGATCGATCAATTTTAAATCATAGAAAATTTCCCATTCAACCGGTCGAGTTAATGGGAAGTTGCTACAACGCATTAATCAACGGTATTTTATTGCATTTCGAAATTCCAATCATCGTTGCGATATATTTGCAGCGAAATTTTCAAAAACAGACATATGTGAAAATACTTGGCGCCACTCGCATAATTACCGCAACGACCGTTTTCCACCGAAACACATAACAACGACGCGAAAACAAATCACCGGAAAGCTCGCGCTTTTGATGTAGCTCCTGAAACCAATTAAAATTTCAGATATGGCCATGGAAAAAAAGCGAGTTCTCGACGGGCCACCCGGTATGATAATTTGTGCGGGTTGTCCGTTTCGAAAAATAAAAAGACGAGCCTCGGACACGGTCCATTGTTGGTCTGGTCGTGGACTTGCCACTCTTGAGGAGAGGTGTTAGATGGTATCTGCACTTGAGCGATTGGACAACGGAAAACGACGACGGTCAACTCGCTGACATGTCCACGGGAACGTTTTAAGGCTTTTTTCGTATTTATTTTGTACGAAGAACGTGTATCTTTTTCGATTCGACCCATTCGAAATGAGTCCTAAACTTTTATGCAAACGAACCAATTATTTAGCGAATTCTGCATTTTTTTTGATAAGCCGAATAGCGAAAAATTAAATGGACTGAATTGTATTATGCTTTGGTCAAAATTTCCGGGTCAGAGTTAAGTTCAACTTTTGGTCAGATTAAAAATGCAAAAAGTCAGAGTAAAAATGAAGTATGGTCGGAATAAAAATAAAGTACGGTGGTTAGAATAAAAATAAAGCATGATCAGAACAAAAATGAAGTATGGTCAGAATATAAATAAAGATAGTATCCATTGTTGACGTATAAAAGTGCGTACCGACTGGCGCATACATACAAATCGCCAGTTGTCAAATCGTGCGGATTAGTATCCAGTGTAAAGCGCGTCCTACACTATATCATATTGAAAATCTATAGGCTACTATTTAAATGGTCAGAATTTAAATACGATTTTGGTCAGAATTTTTATCCCATTTATCAGAATTTATTTG
>JAOXNN020000006.1:8579559-8593896 GCA_028571205.2 Hydropsyche betteni
CGGTGATTATATACATGTATAGGGGATTCAAATATTTTTTCCACTGCGTAATAATCGACGTATTGCATAAGTCAATTGAGACGCTGAATAAGAATGATATGATAGACGTTAAGTGTATACGCACAAAGACCATATACGCATGAAGAATAATTTTATGGACGCAAAAAAATAATCGTATCGACACGTCGTTTAAAAGTCGCGAGCGTCATCGACAAAGACGACAGACGGTCAGACAGACGGACACACAGACACACACATAGAAACCCACTATTATATATAAGGGATTTTCGAAAAAAGTATTCTCAAAAAAATGTTAAAAAAATATTTTTTTCAGTACAACCATTTACTCCGCATTCAAAATCCATTATTAAAAAAAAAACCATTTTCACACCAGAAAAATAACACAAAACCAATTTGTGCCCGCCCTGCATGAAGAACGGCGCCCTTCCCGCCATTTTTGGAAACAAAACGCCCCGTAAAGAGCACTCACGCTGTTTATCAAATATTTGTGGAACATTCGAGCCTACGAAACAAATTTCTGTGTTGAATCGGAAGTTAATGGATGTTTGCTAACACGGCCCTTTGTCAAATTTCAACTGTCGCGAGGCGAGCAGAGGCGCGCAACCTTTATGCGTATTGAGTGCCCACTCGAAGCGAACGCTCCGAGTGAGCTCTGGATTCGAATGCTAAGTCGTTTCGCGGTTTGGATTCGAAAATGCGATTCGGATTGGGTTTTGGGGTTGTTGAGGATTGGCGTTTTTGGTTTTGGCGATTGTTTTGAATGTTTATTGGATTGTTTTATGTATTATATTTTTTTATATTATATAGTACCCGGCGTTGCTCGGAACTTAAATTTTAAATCAAATTATTTTTTTAATTTAAATTCGTTAAATAAAGCATAAAGTAGGCTGCGTATTTTCAAATTTTTTTTTATATAGCGGGGGAACATTTTTTTGCTGACCGTTCCGTTTTGGGTTCTTGGTAATAAAGTCACCTTATTTTAATGATACGAAAACTTCTCGACAAAAAAATATAATACATATACATGCAAATTTTTATGGCGATCGGTAGAACGGTGTTGGAGTAAAACGACATCAAACAAACATATATACAAACAAACACCCATTTTTAATATATACATGTATAGATGTGAATAGTTGAAGAAATTGAAAATTGTAATCATATTCATTCATTATACGGTTTTATATCCCTTTACCAGCATCGTATTTTATTAACCAATTCAATCTATAAAACAAATATTTATTATATATTAAACAGTATATCATAAATCAACAATGTTTTCTAAATTAGATAAAAAACCAATAGTGATTAATATTTTATAATAATTTGATTGCATTTATATTTACTACTTTTATTTCGTCTACAAATCATAAAATACAAACATATATTTTCAACAAAAAGTTAATATACAATTCTAAAATAATTACATTTTTTATTCATAAATGTCAAATGTTAAAAAAGTATTGTTTTGATATGAATTATAAATGGAATCATTTGATATTTTCAAGCGACGATTTTAAAAACACAATGGTACGAAATTATTTCCATCGTTTTAAATTATTTATACATTTTATTCGCAGCAACCAAAGATTCCCTATCTCTACAATATGACAAGACGTCACTAAAAGCGTCTCTGCTTGCGGCGCGTTTATTTTTATTTGCGAAGAAACAAATAAGAAGATTCACTTAAAAAAATCGGCTTCCCTCTTTCATTTCGCCATCTTTGTATATTTTTTTCCAGTCCTCGTTTCGAATTCATTTCGCATTTTTCTACCCCCCCATCTGCGTAT
Source organism: Hydropsyche betteni (assembly GCA_028571205.2). Lineage (NCBI taxonomy): Eukaryota > Metazoa > Arthropoda > Insecta > Trichoptera > Hydropsychidae > Hydropsyche > Hydropsyche betteni. The sequence continues at coordinate 8,581,371 of JAOXNN020000006.1, forward strand.
ACTTTGTATAATATTTTAAATAAATTCACGCTCGTATTGTCGCCCACGGACGAATAAAAAAAAAACCGACAGAAATAAAAGCGCGGATGGGAAAAATCGAACAGATCCTGAAATAATTTCTATGGCCGGCGAAGGCGTTCTTTTGGCCTTTTTCTTCCCTCTCATCGGACCTGTGGAAGTTCTCTATGCGAGGTTAATTCGAGTGGCAACTTTCGCTAAATAAACACTTTTCCCGACCACTCCGTGAAAGAGCCGGCGTATTTTTCGTTTCGAGTTTGTGGATGTTTGAACGAAGAAAAAAATCTGAAAAAAAAATGTTATTCAGTCGATGTAAATATTTTCAATTTTCTACAATTGAAGATATCTGTATATTTAATAGATTTTGTAATGAATTTTTTTCGAACATTCACGTAAAAATCCTCTCGTTAAAACTTCAATTTCCGGCTTTTTGCACGTCGTCACCCTTCTGAACGTTCGCCATAGCAATTCCGACACTCGAAAGCCGCCATCGAAGATCCGAAACGAAAACAATGAGCGAACCGTCGAATTTCACACACACAAAAGCTTCAGCCAAAACAATCGCGAGAAAAGTTACGGCCTGGAAGCTTACCAAAGCCGTGATTATGCTTCGGGTTTATATTGTTTTATTTGTACGTCGGGATTCGTTTCGTACGGTATTATTCTTGGCCGATGTTTCGGTCAATAACGATAACGATTGGCGTGTTCGTTATGAATTTGGCGAGACGCCGTTAATCTTGTTTAAGGTGCATGTGCATGCGTGCACTTTTGCTCTTTCCTTTGTTCCGCGTTTTGAATATGGCGGCTTCTAGCGGACGTTCTGAAAATTTTATTAACGTTTATTTTATATATAAATTTCGGTTAATTTACTATTATAACACATTGATAATATCCTTAATAATCTGTTATATTTTTTAAAAATATAATATGAAACAATATTTGAATGAATTAACACAAAAAAAATCATTGAAAATTTTTATCGTTTTTTTTTTTTTTTTAGAGAATGATAACTTTCTTTAAACCTAATATTAAAACTATCATACTTACATCCATTTACTGATCATATTGCAATTTCCATTATTATTACTTTTTAATTCCGATATTATAATATAAAATTCGTGATATTGCGAACTATCCAATTAATATTTTAAAAATTAATGATATAAAGTTTTACTTCTAGTGAACGAGTATTATGTAACACTCGTACACGTATATTTTTAGATTTTTATGATTTATTAAAAAAAAAATCAAATACGAAACATATGTTTGAAATTTTAACGAAACCAAAATCTCTTATTTCACAGCCCAAATAAATTTCTAACACATGGAAGCAAAACTCGTGAAAAATCATCGCACGACATAAAAATTAATTCACACACCACCAAAACAAATCGAACGATTTTTTTCCCAATGACTGCTCATCAAACATGTACAACACGTTAGCGCCTCCGAGGATTTACCGAAACGTAAACAGTCATCATCATCCGAAGTCGAACAGATGTTTCAGATCGTCACTTTTTGCCTCGACACAAATAGAATGCTCATAATGAAAAAGCGTGATTAAGAGCACATGTCCCGTTCTCGGGGACGTGAAATATGTTTCCACTTTGTTGCCCGCGATCTTCTGAAGTGAGATGGACCGAAAAAAAGTCTGAAAACGCGGCTAAAAAGTGAGATAGTGATTGATGATTGATGGTCGTCGACGACGTAATGGTTTTGATTGATTTTCGGGCGTTGATGATGGTCGCGGCTCTTTGATATTTTTAATGAATGGTTTTAGGGTTGATTATACGAAATGCGTTTTAAAACACGATCTATCAAACGTTACGAAGTGTATATAATTTAATTTCGTAGCTCAGAAGTCGTTATTCGAACGAACATGAATATTCACCCGCGGTTTATTCAAATGCATATTTCACGATGTCAAAATTAATACAACTTAATCTCGGAAGTATTCGACCACCCAAAGTAACTGCGAAGAGCAAAAACCTCCTTCGAATAAATCAAACGAATAATCCAGCCTTAACACTGGATATTGGGGGTGGATCACGACTTTGTGTACACAGTGTCTCCTTTCCGGAGACATTTGTCAAAAAATTTTTACTATAGTAAAAGTACGAAGGCGTCTTCTTTCTAGAGGGGCTGTTTTGAATATAGTTTATACTCGATTTTTTGAACTGAACCATATTTTGATTTCGTATAAAATTGAATCGTATCTAAAAACATTCTCATATTCGTAAACGATTCGGGTAATAAATTGAATTCACAAATTCTTAAAGTTTCATTTGAATGAACATTAATACATATTCATTTTATTTTTATCGCCATGTGTACTTTCTCTGGAGAAAACTCAGACAATCGGTATTCCGCTGTATTCCTTTTTTTCCACGTTCTTCGGCATTTTTACGGTAGTCACCCCCTCAGCGATGTAACACAATATGTTTTCGAATATGTTTCTGATTGCTACAAGTCGGAGGAAACAAAAACGCGATCTTCTGAAGACCGAAAATGTCGAAAAAAATATGTTCTCTCATAACATCCGATCATGCACATATGTGTCGGGTGAAAAAATTAATGTTGCGCATCTCCGTAACAAGCCAACATTAGCGAGATTTAATTTACAGCGGATGATTGATCGATTTTTGCAATGTATTAATTGGATCTTGTATTTTTCAACAAACGGAATTCTTGAAATTCTTTTAATATGTAATTTTCGTAATTGGTTTTTAAAATCATTATGTATAATAACATATACGTTTATAATATTATAAAAATCATGAATATTAACAATCTCACTATAATTTGATGATCAATGAAAATTAGTCTTTTATAAAAATAATTTGATTTTTTTGACATATGCATCATCTGCGTCAAAATAAATCACTCCTCGTCATTTGCGGCATCTTAACGGCATCGCTTCGAAAAAAAGCACATTTCACACTAACGCGATATATTATTACAATATATTCAGCAGAATATTCATACGAAAGGCGTTAACATGAAACCCACAATAAACACCGTTACAGCAATGACGAATTATCATCACACATCCTATTTAGGAGCATAAACTTTAATAAGCCCTCGCCCCGTTTACGGGCGAAAAGGAAGAGTAATTACGCCCCGTTTTCATACGTGAGCCGTTCTCTTAATATCGTCGTAAAATCCTCCGCTTTATTGTTATCGCCGCCTTTAAAATATATCCTCGAATGAAACAACTCAGAATATTCAAATTGAAAGGATCGCACCTTACGCGGATTCCGCCCGTCTTGTCTTGCCCTTTTCCGAAAAGACGTCGATTTGTCGAGTCTTTTGCATAAACATCGAGACTTTAAAAAACACGGAGAATGTCCTCACGGCATTACTGCCGCTCAAGGACCTCCTGCGAGGATCCTGAGGACGTCAAAGGGAAAATAAACGTAGGCGCTTTTGTTGTTGGGGACATGTTGCGACGTCGTCTATTCCTCGCTGGACGTTTCTTTTGTGCTAGCGAATAATGTGTCGTGTGGAAAGTCTTGATGTTGCTCGGTTGCAGTGGAAATTCAAATAAATTCGCATTTGTGGTCGGACTTTATGTACAAAGGCTTCTAAGGAGTCTATGCTTTGTGCGATATTGAAAAAATTCGAGTTTCCATGTCGAAATTGGCACGTATGCAAATTCATTGCTTGCAAAGTTAAATGAATTACATCGAAATTCAAATATCTACATAGAAACTTTCAAAGTGTAATATGTTAAATTTATATGTCTGATCCCCAAAAATTTTCAATTTAATTTATAAATTCGGAAAATGCACTCGCAAACTCTTTCGCTCAAATTCAATTAATCTTTCGCGTATTTACTTCGGCGACCGCTTTTTTTCGACTATTTTCATACGAAAACTTTCGCTACAGAAACGAACCCGGTCGACCGATTCGAAAACTACATTATCGGACCGAATCTAATTATGGCTGTGTGTTTTTTTCTCGTTTCGTTCTCAAATTTTTACGAGAATCGGAGAAAGTTCTCAGACTCCGATAATTGTGTCAGTTCGCTGCGGTTATCATGACGAGGTTCTTAGATCTCAATGGGAAACTTCTTTGCGGACCACCCCCGGCTTTTCGCCTGTCCACCCACCCCCCAAAGGCTCCTAATAAAAATGCGAGCCGTAAATAAATTTCATTAGTTTGGCCCTTTGTCAAAAACCCTACTTCGGGGTGGACGTCCTTTGTTCTGGAGAAGTTGGCAGTGGATGTTTCTGTATTAGGCTTCGTCTGAACGACAACGAATAAAGATTCTCAGTCTTTGTGTTTACAATTTTTTGGTAATTTGGAAGCAATTGATTTTTAAATATTTATATGATTAAAAATTCATAGTAATTTAATTTTTATTTATATGTTATATGTGAAATGAATGAGATTACGGTTGTCCAAAATATACAAGAATGAAAAAATGATTGAAAATTTTCTATACAATAATGGATGATAAATGAGTCTCAATGATGATGATTTCAATTCAAAATATTTCAATTTCATCATCGAATCCACGAGCCGCAGTTCAACAAACTACACAATCCTTCAGCTCTTAACCTTTTCCCTGCCACGAAAACGTCCAAAGAATAACAACGCCAATAGAACCGGGATAAAGTATGAATTCGGAATTATAGTGCTTACGCACAGTATTATTGTGTTCGCGATCCGAAAAGGACCCTACAAGGGCCGGTCATCCCTCGAGGATTTATCGTGCATTAACTACACAGAAGGAGCACATCCTGCGAATAAAACATGCATATCGAGATGCTCGGCAACGATGAAAAGTCGAAAACGGAGACGAAAAATGGAGCGCACCGCTCGACGGGTCAATCGGTCGGAAGTGTATTCAAATTTGCGATTTTCGCGATTTCCCGGAGGTGTGTGTGTGTGTGTTTTTTGCAAATTCGGTGATTTTTTAGAAAGGTTTATGGGTGTTTTAATATTTGATTTGTTTCGTTGTTGTTGATGGTGAATAGTCGTAGAGGTACATTATTGAAAGTTTCTTGGTACTATTATATTATATTTGAATAGATGAAAAAATGTAAACAATCTAATTTATAAGAATAATGCAATCGACAATAGTTTGATAAGTGATTCAAATTTATAATCAATTTTTAATAACCTCTATAAGTATGTATATACATTTGAAAGATATTTCAAATCGGTCGAAATATGTATACAAATAAATAAAAAGTACATAATCTTCTCTTTTACACGTCCAATATTATGAATCTACACGATTTAAATTTGCATCATCTAAATAAAATAAACAGAAATTCAACACTGATCAACACTGCGATATTGTTAATGATCGTATCATATTCATTAGCACGAAGTATTATACAATATTTGGAATGTCCCAACAATAGCATATAGGATCCGTATGAATTTTTGATATCGAAATAAATTTGTTTTTTGAGTAAGGCTAATTAGCGTTCGTTGTTCTGTAATGCTTTTGCATAATTAGCATGCAGGAGCGGCAACGTTCAAATAGCGGATTATTAAATGCGTTATGACATAACTAAAATCCTATTGAATTACCTGGCTATGACAACATTTGCATAATAAATAACGAATAGTATTTGAATACGCGGATTATCTGCATAACATTATTGGAGGTTTTTTAACGAAAAATCAATTATTTAATAGTTTTTTCGTAAGGTGATTAGTTTTCTATTCGATCAGAAACAGGTTGTTGGGTATTATATTTATATAATCACCTTGATTTTTTTGTAAAAAAATATATTTATGATGATTAACTTTCTCATCGATCCAATACCACTTTCTGTGATTCTCAATAACATTTATCACCAATAGAAACTTTAATGTACGAACTTGCGACATCCGACATACAACACAAAGGAGCAAAAAACAATAAATCGTATCGCTAGCCCACATTTTCCTTAGAAAAAAATATCTCCCATATACAGTTCAGTCGATAAACTTCATCCTTTATTTACAATTACCCAACATCGTTCGAATCCCGAGACAAATCGCCTCAGATGTACCGTTTTTTTTTCCCGCCAATAAAAATCGGGAAGGACTCGTCGCCTATTTGTCAGTTTGTTTTTTTATTCGGATTTTTTCGTTCGATGAATAAATTTAAATACGCACCATCTCGAAGGAAGACGGTCCCCAAATCTCAGAGGTAATCAATTACGGTCCGTAGATTTTTCACCTCTAATCAGATAACTACATCTGACCGAGGGGCACTTCCAAAGCAGGCGTCGCCAACTGTGTACGAATATAAAAAAATAAAAACAGAATTGTTTTTAAAACGTGTCCGCGTTAATCCTTGTGCAAAGACACGCTTTTTAACAGGATCAATATTGAATAAAGGGCGATTAATGAATCGTGACCATTGAATGAACTCGCACAGACGGTTTACCACCCGTGGATGCAAATCTCGCTAACAATGATAAATCCCTGTGGTAAATGGACGTTGTGCGGAATCGTCCGAACATCACCTTTCACCCACCCACACCCACCCATTTCTATCGCCTACCCTTTTATTACATATGTGGATGTCCTTAGGTGTATATTTTACGTTTAAAAAGTTTTAAAAAACCTAACGAATTGTCGCCGAACTATACGTAGTTTGAACTCTCTTAGATACTAAATATATTTACAGTGGAAATTACGAACGGTTTTAATTGAAGGATCTTAACACTTATTTTCCGAAATCGCCATTAATACCGATAAATTCGATCCGTGGGTTAGTAAAAGGGCTCATGTCTGTTACGATGCGGATTTTCCACGTCCATCGACGTAGACGTTTCGCTAATCACCCATTTTGTATTGACCTCTAAATCTAATCACTCTCGTGTGATTGCCAGGTCCGACCTAATGGGCCCTTAAGCCATGGGTGCCCAACTATGGGTCCATGCATGTATAAGAATTAAAAAAATAAAATTAATCGTGATTTTTTTCGAGTGATTCTGATTCAAAAATATTCTCGTATTGATAGTGCTGTTTCTATAATAATTAATTATCGTTCAAATTTTTTTTGTGTGAAATTTGTTGGTTATCGCTGTATGTAACCCATCACATAGGTCTAAATTAACCTTCTTCAATTCGCGAATTAACCACCGAAGCCGAGAAGAAAGCAATTGATGCGTCTTATGGTTGTTACCCAAAATGCATGCAATTGATTATTCGCAGTGTCAGAATCAATTTATCCTATTACGAAAACAATTTCACATTCAAGCGATATTAAAACATAATCGAAATTTTTAACATTGGAATTTTACTTTCTCAAAACAACCGAAGAAAACTCATTCTGTTCCGACGTTGAAACAGCAAACAAAGCGTTTTCCGATCAATTGCAAATTCGTACAAATCGACTCTCGGGTCACACTGTGCCCACCTAATGGGCCACATACAACACACACACAATACCGAATATATAAAATCTCAAAAATACAGTATGTCCTTAAATAAAAAAAACCTAAAATATGCTTAAAATAAAAAATACATATATTAAAAACTTCATATATAAATGAAAATTTTTGTGAAACGTTTTCAATTCAGACAGATATTTTTAGTAAATTAAATTTTTGACACATACTATATATAGCATATAGAATACCCGACATTCCTCGAGCCCATTCATTGCTGCGATCTAACACTTCTTGTACAAAATAAGCAACACCCCGTACGTCGGAGGCTATCCATCCATATTTGTTTTTGTGAGTCGTGCACTTTATCGCCGGTTCGAATCGCATTTGTTTCCTAACGGTGATTGATTATTATTGACTGTAACTGTAAAAGCTCAATGAAGTGATATAATCGCCCATTAGGGTGCGCATATTGTATTTAAATCGAATACGAACTATCTTAGTTGGGTATTGTGTGGAGTTGGGAGTTATCGTTCGAATGGATTGGATGATTGCGATAATGGTGGTGTGTATTAATTGGATGTTATGGAGTCAATCGTATGGATCTGGACTAATTAATTGTTATATAAAGTTGTTAAATTTTGTACTGTGAGCTTTAAATTTATCGTTTTATGTTCGATATGTAACCATGTATGTTCGAAGATTGATTTATGTTATGTTTTGTTTGTGAATGTCAATATTTATATAGTGAAATGACAATGTTAAAAAAAAAATTAACGATATATCAAATGATTTCATAGTATTAGTAGTAATAAGTTAAAAAGTCGGTAAAGCGTTGACTCTTTACCGATTTAATCAATGAAACTATACTTTCATATAGACCAATTTCAAATGTATAAACTCTGTTATATCTTTTCAAACTTTATCACTTCAACGATAAGCACTAAAATGTACCAATAGAAATACAAAATTTTCAGACTATTAAAATACTATACATAAAAAATTTAATCAAACGCAAACCGTACTTGTATCCAAACGGCATTGAAATTCCAATATACTTTTGATAATTTTTGAAGCGTTCGAAATAGGCTCGTCGACAACCCCTTTTTAGAGAGGGCTCAAAATGATTGATTGGTACTCTCGTAATCTGCACTCAGTGCTCTCTCCAAAGAGAGAAATATTTGGAGAGATTTCGAAAAAGAGGACCCGAAAGAGGGAAAACCGAGCCGATAAACCCGAGAGGGAAACACGCAATAATACACAAGAAATGCTCGAGGAGACGCAGCCGAAACGGCAGAAGTGGCCACCTTTTAATTTCGCGCCTATTTATATTTGCGAAATAATTTACTTTCGAAGGAGACATCTGTTGTTCTTGGAAAGTGCCTCGCGTTAATTAACGGCGCCGTTGCGCCCGAGAAGGGTTGACGGAACGAATATAATAATTAATAATTGCAATTCGCTTAATTGAATCATTGGAATGGGGGTTCGGTTGTGTCTTGTGCTTTTGAAGCATTTTCTTTTGTATTAGAAATTGGGAGTTTGTGTGATGTTTTTTGTTGATTCGTTGTTTGTTGCGCTTGATTTGATTGATTCGATTAGTTTTAATTATATACGTAATAACTTTTTGATACTACAGTTTTTATATTTGAAAATTGACCTTTTAAACTTCAAATTCAATCATCGGAAAGTATTATATCATATGAAAAACCGTTTTCATAAAATATTTCGTTTATTACTGTGGTAATAGTATTAATTTCCATTGATTAGATTTAAAGTTCAAAAGTTCGAATTAGAAGTTGAAAAATTTTAATTTTATGTGTAGAAATTGTATAAAAATTTAGGAATTTTTGTATGCATGATTAAGTTAAAGCTGAATACTAAAAGAATTTTCACCAAAATAATAAAAGTAATAATAATAATAATAAGATACACACATCTAACTTTCGACCATGCCAAATATCAGTTAATTATTAAAAATAAATAAATTCGAACATTTAAAATAAAAAAAGATCCGATTCGCAAAAACCTTCATGGATACATTTTGAATTTTTCTAATTCAACTATCGTATAATATTTTTATCATTTGAGTTAAATGTTAATTCACACGTGTTACGGTCATTTAATGAATATTATAGTATTTAAAAATCAAACTTATATTCTAAAAGAAAATTACCTAAACTTTCAATATAATGGAAAATATTTTGACACAAAATTATCATTGTACAAACTGAATATACCAATTGTAACGACAATTCAAACCAACCGAAACATTATTTGATTAAATTAATACAATACCGAAAATTCGCGCGAAAATTTCTCGCATGTTAGAAAACAAACAAAACTACTTCACTTTCAAAAATACCATATTATTCCAAAACTCGACCTAAACAATAGTTCAACACATACACACATCCATTACAACAACGCCGGGCATATAATTTCGGTAATGCTGTCGGCCATTTAGCAACTCGGTAAGCTAATTCGTCCGGGTCGCTAATTGGGGCGTCAGGGGTGCAGAACTCAAGTTCGAGGACCAACTGCGGTCCCAAAAGGCGGGTCCTTCCGAGGACTTGGACGGTGCCCACAGGACGAAATTATTTACGGCCATTAGCGCCAAGACGTAATAAAACCGCCGTATGTCTGCATTAAGCCGGTTTATGGTGTTTCGGAGTATGGTGTATTAATGGGAGGTATTAGTTTGGGGGGAGGGTGATTTGGGTGGGGCGGATTGGAGATTGGAGGTTTTGGGAGGGTTTTTTTAGTTTGGTCTTGGTGTATTGATGGAAAAAGTTTCGGAAACTTTGGGCCGATTGAAGTGTTTTGAGAAATTGTTACGTATATGATAGTATGGGTCTTTCAATTTGATACGAATATGAAATTATTGAATGTTTGTTATGATTTTTTTTTGTTTCAGTTTGATTTTTATCTAGTGAAATCGTTAAATATATGATAGTATTAGTCTTTGAATTTTAGACAAATATTATATGAAACTAGTAAATAGGTCCGATGTTAATAACATCGGCTGTGGATTTGTTAAGAAACGGAAAACGATAAGATGTGAAAAGCCGATTGTGTGAACCCGAAATATGTACCAGATTTGAATATTTAATATTTAATTAATAAAATCAAAACAGTTCATTTGTTTTTTGTTTGTGACATATAGGCAAAGCCAGAGGCAGGAGGTAATAAGCATCATATTATAGATGTTAACCGTATACGCATATAAAGACCATATTCGCGAAAAAGTTGCGAGTGTCATCGAACAGACACACAGATACACAGACTGACACACAGAAATCCTCTCATATATATGGGGGATAGGGGATTGTTGAAAAGTTATTACAAAATTTGATGTTTCAGTACATTTTTATATAGTTTTCAAATTAATATTATAGAAATATCGACGAATTTTTCATACTAAAAAAATAAAGTTACTATATGATAATATTATACATTGACTGTACATTTCGAAAAATTAAGTTTTAGTATTTTAGAAAAGTTTAAGAAGAAAAGGTTTTTCTCTTTTTACAATATTTCCTATTGAAAAATATAGATATGCGTTTCTGAAAGATAAATTCTATAATAAATAATATTATTTTCATAGTTCAATGCATAAAGTACGAAAAAAACATCTCTAGAATTGTTTCAATAACAAAAATTCGAAAATGCATCAAAAACTATATAAACTACGTTAAATCCTAACTATATTATTTTTCCCAATCGCTCGCAACATCGAAAACATTTCAATAAATAAATCAACATCAAAAAAGCATTTTCGAATCAAATTTCATTAAGCTCCAAAAAGAAAACTCCCAACAAAAGTTGGCAGACGATTTTTGACTCCGATCAGACAACTCGACCTGAAAACAACTCGCGCGACTTTTCCGACTTTTCCGACTTCTCCGAAGACACGGAAAATTTTCCCTTTTCACACGTACATAGCGAAAGCGAGTTAAGCCGGTAATAGGAAAATACAGGCGACGTTAACGGCCTCGGCCGCCTAATAAATGAGGGATTTCGTAAGAATCTCACGGATATAATAATAATGCGATGCGTTTCTATTCTGGGCGCGCCCGCTCGTTCTGAAAGTGTTAAAATGAAAAAAAAGTGCTGAAAGTGCCGCGCCGTAGTGTGAGGTTTTTGATGCATGTCTGGGTTCGTGCTGGGTTTGAAAATTTTGTCGCATTTTATAAGTTTTGTGCCGTAAATGGGCGATTTATTGGGTGGGTGTGTGTGATTTTGGAAATGTGTTGCTCGAAATTTCTGTTGAAGGTTGTATATGATGACGGTAATAATATGGATAGTAAAGTTTTAAACATCATAAAAATTTTACTATGCGTTGTAACAAAAATTTACTTCAAAATTGCTTACAATGAAAATAGAATTCAAAATTATGACAGAATAATTATACTATTATATATTGGTATATGAAATAAAATACATTTGATTTATAAAAATTTATTGTTTCAAACAAAAATATATACAAACTATAATTTGAGGTTTGTTTCACATGTATAATATTAAAATAATATTTGTAAAATTCATTTAAAAATTACAGTTTTCGAAATTTGTTATAAAATAATTTTGTATTTTTTGTGTCAAAGATCTTGTCCAGGTATTATAAAACGATGAATACAATGTGCTATCGTAAAAAGATCATCAATTCCTATTTTGAAAAGTCGTTAAAAACATTTATAATAAAAAATAGCAAAGCGAAAAATTCCTTATTATTTTCCAGGCTAATATTTATTTATGAATTTTATATTCAAGAAACTTTCATGAAAAATTTATAATATATTATTTTGACTGAAAAAATTCTCAAGAAGTCCACATTTATTAAACGCATCGACGCAAACTTAACACACCAAACAAAAAAACACGCAAATATTAAAAACCCCATAAAACTTTCATAACTCAACCATGGACGACGAAACACTGCAATTTATATTTAGCAAAAAAATAAAACACGAAAACCTAATTTTTTCGTACTGCCGAAGAATTTATCTTCGCGGTCGGATAAACGCAGATTAAATTCCATCCCGCTTCGGCTCTCGTACATAATGCAAACTATGCAGGGGCCGGCCTCAGACATAATAACGCCCCCCCCCCCCCCCTGGGGGGGGGGGGTGGGGGGGTTGGGGGGGGGGTGGGGGGGGTGGGGGGGG
>JAOXNN020000007.1:49668-70645 GCA_028571205.2 Hydropsyche betteni
TTTTATCGTTTTCCGTTTCTTAACAAAACCACAGCCGATGTTATTAACATCGGGCCTATATACTAGTATAATATATTATGCAACTTGCATTGCATTGCATTTTTCATTAAAAAGGTAATTTTTTCATCTAGCGTATTCCCGATTCTCATTTTCTAGAATTAACTTTTTATGACTTACAAAGCCGAGCTTTATGTCTGTGGTCCTCAACGCCCTTTTTAATCACATCGCAACCATCTTGTGTCAACAATTCTTTCCTAGTCTTCCATAGGTATATCGTAAAACTTGTCAACCGTCATATTTGACAGGTGACGTTAAACATTTAATTTTTTAATAATACCAACAGAGAGGAACGTCACATCAATAGATGATGTTGAATTTCAAAAAACAAAACATTTTCTTTCGCTTTTCGTGGATGCTATTACACAAACGTTACAGAACACATATATAATACAATGTCAATGTACTAACTGCTAGTGTTAATCGATATTGCCTTTCAGATAAAACCGCACCTACATCTCTATTCCACCGAAATAGTTTTCTCTTAAAACTTCTAAGAATTTCAAAAATAATAACACAATGTCTATGAACAAATAAAAAAATGATGATGTAGAAGTTTCATTCAAGAGTACCACGCAATTTTTTTTTCATTTCAATAATTGTTATCATTGGCGATGTGAGTTATCGCGAATCATATGAATACCATTTATCTTGCAAATAATTAGAATAAAATAAATATATTTTCATATTTAGGTATTAATAATCAATTATACTTATTGATATTGGTATTAAAACACCAATATTATTTATATTGGATTTTTTTCTAATGAATAATGAAGTTATTTTTTGTAAAGTAAAAAACTGTTTAAACTAGCTTAATTTTATGAATGCTAGTTTATATAAAACAAATATTTATATTGTTATATATGTAATATTATAGGATTTGTAAAATTTAAAAACAATTTAATATAAATATTATTGATGAATAGGAAACATTTAATAATATTAATTTTTTTTTAATATTTTTAATGTTCATTTAAATTTTTAATCAATTTAATTAAATTAACAGACAATAACAGAGACATCTAGTATGTAATGAGAAAAATTTTAGTGAGCAATTACCTCTTTTTTTTCAAACTGAAAGTCGATTATATATGTACTCTATAATTATCTTATATATCACTATCATATTAATACATTAAAATATTCATCGAATCATTATAATATAACATTAAGATATTTTTCCATAAATAGCAAACTATTGATATAAAAAATATTTCACTAATTAACAACACAAATGCATTACTTTCCAAACTGTTAATTTATCAAAGAACGTCATCGAAAAGCTTATAAATTTAAGCTATTTTTTCATTAGGGAAACCTTTCACTTGGAGAAAGTAATTTTCTCAAAAGTACATGAATCCTGAAGGAAGGCAGGGACTAACAATACGGGTGATAATGAAACTTACATGACAATAGAAGCAGAGGGAATTTGTTTAGATTTCCCATGTGATTCGTCTTTCAAAACGTCAAAATTATTCTAATGTTTACCGAATTAATAAATTTAGTCAATACATTTTTAATTAATAATTTTTTTTCAAAAAACTCATTAGACAGAAGAGATATTTGCACCAATTCTATTATTATATATTAGTTTGCTCAACTGTTATTCGATTCCTTGATTATTTGAACACTTTAGTATATGAACAGTCTTCTTGAAGTTCGACGCCTATTTGCAATCAGAAAAATCGCCTTTTTTGTGATCAATATGGAAAAGGTAATTACATACTAATTATCCATGTATTATATTGAAAATTCTTCGATATCAAATGAAAATTCATAATCAGGTAGCCCTCGATTTATTACGGTTCGCACTTACTAAAGAAAAAAATACATTCATTTTTCAAATCATACTCGCTGAATTATGTGATGACGTCGCCAATTTATTTTGAAAAAAAATAAGAATCATTAGAATTATTGTGTAAAAAATTGGAATTTTGATTTTTTGTAAAGATTCGACATACAATTAAAGTTTGGAACGTATCCTCATGGTAAGTTAAGGAATACCTATACTAAACGCTTATAATTTATATTATTATACAAAAAGTATTACACAACCTTTTTGATAAGTGGGCCATTTTTCCCATTTCCAAATTTTTTTTAAGGTCGTAATGAAAAAAAAAAGATTTTTTTTTACCATTTTGAATAAATATTAGAAATATTCTGCTATAATTAGGTGTCTGAGGTAATAAAATCTAGGATATCTAAAAACATTGCTTAACCTGTCTATGTTCATGGAAAACTATTATTTTTAACATGTTTCTTAGAATTTCAGTCTTGTTTCTCACTATTTCTCTCGCATGGAGGTGACTTCCATAAATGTTATTTTTACATTAACCAATCGATTTGAATTTTTTATTAATGATACCTGAAATTTGTGTAAGTAAGTGTATAGTTTTTTATAAGTAGTGAGAATTAGTTTTACAATTGGAATATTTAATATTTAGTCAGCAGGCCGCAGTAATCATCGTATCTTTAGTAAAATATTAAGTATCATAAATAGCTAGTGGATAGCCACTGGATAGCTAGTGTTTGCCTGTCTTTTAAAACGATAAAAGTAGATTATTAATATTTCAGGTTCTATTTATCAATATGATTCAAATTACGTTACAATTTCTCGTTTTAACTTAATGAGTTTACCTGCTAATTAATTGAATATTAAACAATTCGATGATGTTATATTATATAGTAACCGGCGTTGCTCCGGACTTGACGTTTTAAATCAAATTATTTTTTATATGGTGATCGGTCGAACGATATATGGGGGGAACATTTTTTTGCGGACCGTCCCGCTTTGGGTTCCGGGAAATATGGTCACCCTATTTTAATGATGCTAACAACCTTCTCCATAAAAAAATACATAAACATGCCAATTTTCATGGTGATCGGTCGAGCGGTGTTGGAGTGAAAAGACTATATACAAATATATATACAAACATCCATTTTTATATATATAGATCATTTCTAATTGATACGTGTAATTATACGTGTTTTAATTATATAAAAAAAGGCTTGCCACAATGATAAACTTAATTTTTGAAATTTCAATACAAACTCTATGGCAATCAATCAATTTGAAACTAAACAATTTCGTCATCGCTAAGAATATAAATTTTAATAATATTTACAATATCTTCATCTCAAATTCAACACCCGTTATGAAATTATATATTTTTTATACACAAAAGAATGTTTGGCAATTATTAACCACGAAACTCCAATTCATCTAAACTTCTACCTATATCCACGGAATTCGCCAACTATCCCCAACACCTACACATAAAAACTAACAAACACACAGAAACGTGCATTCATATACAAGTTGGTGCAAACATTGTTCGCCATCTGAAGGAACGCAGTTGTGTTAAGGAGGTGCACTTTTACGTCTAATGTCCCTTTCGTTGCACTTCATAATGTCAGGCTAAGGCTTTGTGTTTTCGTCTCTAATGAGGTGAGGTCTTGTGCCCTCTCATTTGTCTCGTTGTAATATTTCGCTTATTATTTTCGTAGCGAGTATTATGTCTAGTGAATATCTTGGAAAAAGTAATGGAATTTTTTTACTTAGTTCATATTACGTATTCATATTTTGTATCAGGAAGTTCTGTGAATTTTATGTATATAGATTAAGCCTTTAGTATGTTGTTTGAACTTTACTATATTGTAAATTTATCGAATGTTTCAATTGAGCTTCAAGGGCGATACGAAATCTCACAAGTGTATCGTCATTATATTATTTAAGCATAATATAGAATTTAACACATAATTTTACAAACGCTTAAACAATTTAATCTGAGCGTAATCCTTGAAATAGCATAACAACAAACCGCATGTTTTGATATTACAAATTGATATAATCGCTGAATTTCTGAAACCTTGAAATTCAACATACTTGAACTCAGAAAAGTTTATCACAAGATCTTCAAATTTCAAGTACCTAAAAATAAAACTCGACACTCTTAAGTTAAAAAAAAATACATATTTCTGACAGTTGGCTAGCACATTCAATTAACAGTTGCTGATGTCTGCCATCAAGAAACACAACAAACAATCGTTAATTTAAAACCGTGCCCATAATACTTGTAAGTGAACTTGATTGATGGTTCCGCATATGTATATTTATATATAAAACTCGATGCTCATTAAGCGCATCAATTATAAAGCGATCAATTTTATATTGTATTTTGATATGTCCATAGGGAACGATAATTTCGAAGGGTTGAGACAACCTATTTTCAAAAGAGCCATTATTTCAAAAACTAAAATACACACCGAATCCAAAAATCCATCGGATCCAAAACAACGTTCTCGCGTATGAGAAAAAATCTTCGAAAATCATATTAACGATTAACGACCGCGATATTGTACGAGACGAGACGGGGCTTTTTAAATTGGCCCCGGTTCGAAATTGCGCCGTTCTTTTAAACATTATAATAAATTACTTATTGTTAACCCGCCGTAATGAATTGATAGGATATTAAAACGGGGCGCGGTAATGCGTTAAGGGCTCCTGAACGACTATCCTTCATTGAGGAAGGTAGGGAGACCATGCTTTGGTGAAATTGAGTTTTTTTCGTATTTGAATTGTGCGTTGTATTGTTTTTGAATGGTATTTGGAATTAATGATACGTGGCGGGTTTTAGAAGTTGTTTGTAATTACTAGTAGTCCTCGACTTACGACGGTTCGCACTTACGACCGAAAAAAATAGTATAAATTTTTTCAATTAATTATTATTATTTAAATATAAAGATAAATCTGAAGCGAATGTGAGAAACAAATACGGAATAATGTATTTAGAACCGTCAAAAAAATTAGTATTGAAAAAATGGCTGCTGCTTAAAATTTAATTAATCAAGAAATACAAAAATTTGAAATGATAGACCCAAACAATGAAATATTTTTAAGTGTTGTTTGTTTATTATTTCATCATTGTTTTAATAAAAGTGAGTAAAACTACTGAAAAAAATTATTACTATACAGATTCGACTTACGACCGAAATTCAGGAACGTACCTCCGTCGTAACTTGAAGACTACCTGTAATTGGATGTGTGAACGTTTGAATGGATAAAATATTATATTATATCTTTCACATTGCATTCTTTATGAATGTACAAATTATAATATTGATAAAATTTTTAGGCATTACTAATATTTAATATAATTTGTTTTTAATGAGTAAATTAAATGTGAAAATTATTTTGATTTAATTTTTTAGTTCCTTAATGTGTATCTTCATGTTTTGCTTACTCGAGAGAAAACTATTTTGTAAATTTTAAACTTTAAATCAAATTATGATATTAGTGTATGAAAAATATTTTAAGCCTTCTGATTAGAAGCTTTACTTCAAATAATTTTTATAAATTTACAATGGATTCAATTAAATTAAATAGAAAAAAAATTGATCTAAAAATTTGTATACGTAGAAATTATATTTATAAAAAAATAATATATTTATTTACTTTTTCAATTAAATAAATTTCATTTAAATGAAAATTTTCTATCAAAAAAAAATTAAATAATCAAACAGTAAATTCAATCGATTTAATAAAAATTGTGAAATTCAAACCATCTCGCCCTAATTTGCTTCGCTCGATTCAAAACAATTTTTCCACACCTAACACCAGCTGCATCCTAAAAAAAGATCCGTCAACCCGTAACAAAAACAAAACATTCCGAACTTCTGCAAAATTTAATCCACTGACCCGATTCCGCACTGAAACTGTGGCCACCCTAGCGTGACCGTCCGCCGAACCGCGAGACTTTTTTAATGAGCTTTTTGTATATCATACACGCGCGCAACTTCTCTCCTCTCAGAATATTATATTATGTATATGTTTTTCTGCGAAAAAAAAAGAGGAAGAGCCTTTTAATCGAAACAAACAAAGCGGGGCAGCCTTGCGTAAAATTCGATCGTTTGCGGATATTAAAAACGCTCTCGCTCCGCACAATTGCTTCGTTTCCTCTTCGAATGCGTTTATATGGAACCGTTTTTTGATTTAATCTAATATGTATCTTGTTAAGTGTAAAAAAGTGTTGTTAAACGCTCAAAAGTTCGATCGGTTTAGTTTCATTTGTATTCAACACGCGTCTTTGTTTATACTGAAAATTTAAGTAAACATTGATTGGTTTTATATGAAAATCGTTTAAATGCACTTTTTATGATACGAAGGGGAGCTTTTCTAATTCTCGGATGCACTAATGGAGAAATATGGAGATTGAAGTTAAAAAAATCGGCACTGAACAAACTCGTAACGACCTATAATTACAATGATAAACTTAATTGAAGTTCGAGTACTTTCTTCCGGATATTGGTTTTGGGTGTATTTTGTATCGAGTACTTGTTTTTAATTATTGTACCAAGTCGGATATTTGAGGGGTGATACATTTTATGAACGCAATTTCAAAAAATTGCAACGTTTGCGCAGCGTGTCTATGATGAGCTTTTACAGATAAAATATATAATTTGTTTATTTAATAAAATTAATATCATAACTCAAAACGGAAGCATCAATGAAACCCACCACTCATTTCCACTAACAGTTTATTCAAGCTGGAAAAAAAACCTTAATAAAAAAGCGTTTAAAAATGAGTCCGTGATTGCGGAGTTGCAGCGGGACGGAAGAGCATAGTTTAAAATGCAATTTCCAAGAAACCAGTGTTGCATTCGGGTGTCTTCACTACTTTTTTGCCATAGTGGGCCGTTGCATTCTTTTCCAGTAATTACCCCGGGGACTTGCATGGCAATTTTCCTCCCAGTACGTTCGTCTGAGCGAAATGACGTCATGCAACTGAAAATGCGCTCAGTTTCAGCGGTGCGCAACTTGTTTGTCAAAATGTGGGTTTTGGTGTTTTGAAATGTGTTGAATGTTGAGGGCTAGTGTTTAAAGACCCAATTATGTCGATTAAGGTATTATAATTGTTTATATGAAATCTGTAATTATAGATAGAAAAAATATCAGGTAAGTGTATGCGGAAAATTAAAAGGGATTTTATTATTTTTATGAAATTATTGGTTATATAAAGTAGTGAAATTGTGTTGACAGCCCATATTTCAAAAATAGAATATGAAAAATTGAATTGGAAAATATGTAATACTTTGCGTGAATAATACGTAACTCGTTTATCAATATGCTATATTTGGCCCAATGTGTTCAATTAAATTTGATATTCAAAAATTATTAAATATTTTGAATAGTAATCAATTTTTTTTTAGTAATTCCTAAAACTTTTTTCAAACAGATTTTAAATGAATCGAATTTCTATTATAAAATTATTGAAAATCTACAACAAATAAATTATTTGAAAGAAAATCAATAAAATTTAATAAAAATTTCATTACGATGATTTAAAAGATAATCCAACTTTCTACGCATTAATCCATAATTTTTCAAATATCACAAACATAAAATTATTTTCAATCAATAAACAAATAATGAACAATATTAGATTAACTACTTGCATCGGTCATCGACCAAGTAGCCCAACCCGACATGAACGAGCACGAAACCAAAGAACTAAAACAGCATGCGAATCCTACCTAATTGCTGAAAACATGCATTACCTCCGGGACCAGAATGCACTTCGCAACACACATACACCCTGAAAACAAAATAACGAACAAAGCGACGAACAAACGGAATATAAATAATGGAGTCATTGTCGAGTTGCGTGCGAGTTATCTTAACGATGCGTCGTCGCCTCGTGCAATATGAAATTTTCACGCGACTTTCAGGACCCAGTTTGTATAATACTTAATCATGGGATAATTAAATTCATTCGTATGACCGTTTCGGAGTACGTAATGTTTGATAAATATGTAAAATTTCGACTCGTATTCGTATCGTGTTCAAAAGCGCGGTCGAATTTCAAACAAACCGCTCTTCATTCAAAACAAATTAACGAATTCACAGTTCATTCGATCTCAAAGAACACACATACAAGTACATATATTTAAAAACCCGATACCCGGCACTGAGTAATTAAAATGTAATGTTTCTTAGCCACGGGCGGCTATCGTCGACTTATCTCCTTTTCAACGAGATAGTTATCCGAGACGTGCTGGCTATTTTTTTTCCCATTTGGCTATTTTTTTTATTATATAACGTATCTATATAATAATACCATTTTACATTTCGTTTTCTGTTCACGACCGCTTCAACGTCACGCCCATGCGAGAGATCGACTCGTTTGAGAGACGGTTCGTTATTAGCCGCATAAGCTGCTAGATTAGAATTAACAAAGTATCATAAAAAATATATATTGGTCTTATCTGTTGTATATGTACACATGCGGGACTTAATTACATGATATAATATTTATTTTGGTGTCTGGTCTATTTTTTATAGGGATCAAAATGGTTTTGATCTGTCTCTGGTTTTAATCATTGATTTGTATGGTTATTATAAAAATGGATTAATTCATAATATAAAGGGGCGTTTATTTGATGTTAATTTATAATATGAAAGTAAATTGGTTTTTAATTAATGATCAATGATTTTTTTTAATGAACGCATCAGTTCCAATCAATCGACAGAGTTAAGTAACATTACACGGTTAGGTCTTTTATATAAAATGCATATATTGTTGAATATTTTATATTATACTTCTAACATAACATATTTCTTTTTGAATATCCAATTCCAATATCTCAAAAAGGAAATTGCTGATAGCACACATTACAAATTGAACAGAGATATATACCTCAAAGGGAAAACCGTTGAAAGTTCACACCGCACGTCGAAATGCAATATCTCGTTAACCCTTCACCGTCAAATATGACATTCGTCGCATGATTAATTATTACCGCTTCTAATTGCCTCTATGCGCCATTGCAGATTCAAATCAAGATAGATACCATGAATACGAAACGAACCAATACTTACCACGAATGCAACCCACAAACGATATGCAACTAATAATTATCACATTAGGCTGCAAACACGCGGACCCCAATAAGTACAGCGTTGTTCTAAAATAAAACTTGTATATATTCGATAGTGAAAAGATTGTAAAATACGAACACTTTGCAAAGCACTGGCGTACTTGACACGCAACTCATTATAGTGCGTGACGTTTCAATTACTATGCCCCATCGCGCATTCGAATTTTAATTTCAAGCTCGCACGAGTCCACGACAAAGTCAAAATATTTTTCTCCGTTGTTTCAGTGAGTAGTTTGCTTTTTTAGGGGTGGTCTAAAACGGTTTGGTGTTTCTGAAAATTGTGTTTATTTAAATTAGATCGGTGTGAGACTTCTCAAACTGTCACTCATTTGACTTTTCAAATTCATTTTTTATCAAATTTTTTTCTCAAAAATTGATGATTCAATATAAATTTTATTCATCAAAGCATAAAGATACATACTTAAACCTTACGTATGATTTTTTTTATCATTAATTAATTTTATAAACACAATCACAGAACAAAAACAATTTTATTACCCTTACACCAAACCTTCCATCGTTTTTCTACCCGTTTTTCGACATTTCCGACAAATAAAATGATAAAACTGAATTTTAAAAAAAATTATTATAACTCTAGAAAGTCAAATAGTCAATTTTCACGCACTTTTCTTATCGCAACACCCCGAAAAGCACACGTAAAAAAATAGCAAGGGTGCATTCGTCCACAACATGGCCGCTCATATTATTACCCCATTTCTATTCGGCCGTCGCACTTCGTATATACATGTATTATTACGTCAAACTTTTTACGCGCGGTCGAAAATTTAATTTAACCATCGTCAGATAACAATCTAACTTTTGCCGGGGCCCTTTTCTTTTTTTGTTTTTGTTGACTTTTTTTTCTTCGTTTTTATTTCACGTGTGTGTGCTTTTCCTAGACCATCCACGGTGCATATATTTGCATCCCTTATGAGGTCAATCCGTTTTTTTTCGTGTGACGTTTTATTATAACAAAGATGTTTCGAATTTTATTTTTTTATTATATTAAATAAACATATTGTGAATCAACAAAAAAAATTAACACGTATATAATTCATAATCAACATCAAATGCACAAATATTAATGTACGAAACTTACAGAGTTCTGACACATTCGTGACTCATTTTCTCAACTTTGGCGAATTGACATAATACACATTGACATTTGGAACACCCTATACATATCCATAGCCCGAAATATTCATACCACAACGTTTGGAGATCACTTGACCGTGACATTTCAACAGAGACATTAATTCAATATTCGTCTCGCACCCCGACCCACAATATATAATCGTAAAGGGCATATATATTGACACAAACATGACCGTTTGTAAACGAATTGCGTTAAATATATTAATCAAAGTATCAAATAGACATAGATAATTTTATTTGTGAATTGAACATTTCAGTGTTTACAATGAACAATGTTACAGTGTTACAATTACATTTCAATGTTTGTTTTCATGTTTTATTATGAAAAATTGAAGGAAAATATACTTATGCACATTTTTGAAAACATATTGCTTTCATTTATTCGGAAAAATTGTGTATATGTTAGTTTGAAATTAAATAATGTATCCGAAGACAGGCGCCGTATAGAACTCGTCGCACTCCATTAGTAAAAGTCAAGCGGCTTTCAAAAGCTCGAAAGCTCTTCTAAAACAGTAACACATTATATGTTAGTACGTTGAAAGCTCGCAGATTAATATGAAGCCATCGAAAAACCGATGACGTCTATTCAGAATAACCTTTGTGTGCCGATGAAGCAGATTGCACACGCCAAACGTTCAAATTCACATACCTAAATATGTGATTATTATCTGAAAATTACATTAACTATTTATATAATAAAAACCATAATGATATCATGTATACGAGAAAACGTCAATCGGCGCCACCCCCGAAGCAGACAAGACATAACAAAACGTCAAAACCGGGAAAACTTTCACACTGCATATGTGCCGATGATTGCAGTCGACATTCAAAACATGACCTTCTTTGTGATCCGAATAGAATTAGCATATGGATTCGGTCGGGTTGTCATCGAAGTCATTTGTTGTTGTCAACTGTCGCCAGTTCGTTGATTGTGTACACAACGCGACACATAATTATCAAAACGGAGATGGCTTTCGGTGAGTGTCTTTAAAGTCAATGACATTTCGGGATGTTTACTATTGCCGGTGGTCGATTTATAACATTTTTGAATATATGTTATAATCAGAGCGTTCATTGTCGTTAATACATACATTGTCTGAATGTTTGAATTTTTTATGTGCTACCAACCGTTTTTCGTTCCCGCAACAATACTTACGTCACTATTTCTAGTATTTGAACCAAAATTAAATTAGCGTAAATTGGATATTTTGGATTTCTCATATTTCCCTAAAATAATATATACCCTACTATATATTCCATACTTGTGATTTATTTATTTCATAAGTACGTTATCTACGTCAGTATAGATGATTCATACATTCTCTAAATAACATTCATACTTAAGTGTATGTTTTCATTAAGCGATTTAAAAAAATATGCATTTGCGAAAGAATACACGTATTAACGGGTTTAATGCTTTGCCTATAACATAAACATAATTCAAAAAATATATATGCGATTTAAAAAAAAATTCAAAAACAAAACCATTTTAAAAGCGCCCTCAACTAAACAAGTCGCCTAAAGCACAGCAATAAAACCACTCCCGTTTCTGACCGGTCGATTTCTGAAACTGCGGCGATAATTCGCCACCGAACCGTCCTCGGATGAAAAAACCGAAATCGCAAAAGGAGCACAGCAAAAAGTCCTCCGTTTTATACGGCGTACGTACACCGGGACAAATGGCGCGTCAGAGCCGCGCCGAGGCGAGGGGCTCGTAAAGCGAGCGGCCGCTCCATGTAAATTAGACGAACGAATCGCCGTTTTTGCTGCTCGTTTTGCCCAAGTGTTTTGGCCTTAATTAGTGTGGATCTTTGTTGTACTAAATATGCTGGATACTGATAATTAACGGTGATTTTTTTTTGTAATTTTATGTGTATATTGAGATCACTTCTTGGCCGATAATTAAAATTAATGCTCTCATATTAGCGAATGATTCATATCAATAGGTTTAATTGTCAGTTTCTAGGTTATGACAGGTTCTGGCTCACTGCGTTTATGGCTCAGCAACTAGGTATAATTGACAGTTTCTAGCTCGTGACAGATTCTAGCTCACATGCGCTTCTGGTTCAGCAACTAGGTATAAAAGACAGTTTCTAGCTCATGACAGATTCTGGCTCACTGCATTTATAGCTCAGCAACTAGGTATAATTAACAGTTTCTAGCTTATGACAGGTTTTGATTCACTGCGTTTATAGCTCAGCAACTAGGTATAATAGACAATTTCTAGCTCATGACAGATTTCAGCTCACATACGCTTCTGGTTCAGCATCTAGGTATAAAAGACAGTTTCTAGCTCATGACAGATTCTGGCTCACATACGATTCTGGCTCACATGCGCTTCTAGCTCACCAACTAAACTTTATCGCTGAGCTAGAAACGCAATAAGCCAGAAGGGCGTCTGAACCAAAACCCAAATGCTCCAGAAACTGTCATACCTACCTACTCATATCAAATAAAAATCCATATCAGAAAATAATCCATATCAAAAAATGCTTCGATGTTGCAAAATTCAATATAATTTTTTAAAATTTGATTCGAATTCAGTGTAGAATCGATTCTATTGGACGTGATATGTGGTGGGCTTTGATCGCGGTTTTTTGGTGGATTTCAAATGGAAAATCGCGCGGAAAAAATTCGTGAGTGCTCTCTGGTGAGTGTGCTCACATTTCACACTCATAAAGGGCACGATGGGTGACAAATGAGCGTTTAACAAGTGAGTGACGACAACGTCGGCCCTACAACGAGGGTGCCTCTCGTGTTATTGTACGAACAAAGTGACTACGCTCGCTCTGCAGTGTTTCAGCGCTTTTTGAACTTCCATTGTTTGTTTTGAATGTGTTTTTTAGATGAGCGAGTTTAGATTTGGATATTTTAATTATTAGAAATTTAAGGTTTTTCTGTTTATATAATGATTTTTTCAATATTAAAAAAATATTACTATAATCTAAATGAATACTATTAAAGAATCATTCCTTGTTAATTAATCATAGATTTTCAAATTTTTTATCTGAAAATTTCGCTTAAATTTGACAATAAATAGGACCTACCATCTCCTATATATAATAGCAGATTTCTGTGTCTTCGTCTGTCTGTCTATGTCAATGACGCTCGTGACTTTTTTTTCTTTTTTTTTATGATGATGATGAACTAATGAACCGGTTTTATTAATTAAATATTAAATATTCAAATCGAGTATGGGCATTGGGTAGCCTCTACCTCTGGCTTCGCTTATATGTTACAAAAAAATAACAAATGAACTATTTTGATTTTATTAATTAAATATCAAATATTCAAATCGGGTACACATTTCGGATTCACACAATCGGGTTTTCACATTTTATCATTTTCCGTTCCTTAACAAGTCCACAGCCGATGTTATTAACATCGGGCCTATATACTTATATTTTTATAATCAAAAAATATAATAAATACTAAAAAAAATTTCAAATTATCTCAAACTCAAATCGCTTATTGATCATAATCTTTACATATCAATTACACATTTTTCCCACTCGAATCAATCTAATTTAAAAAATAAATCGACCTTACCCAACATATTTCAAGTGCTCGAAATCGGATACGCACACACACACGAAATTCGACAATTACAACATGTTTTCGTTCGGCCGCGTTTGAAATATCATACGTCTATTTGTTTTTCCGACATTTTCACCCCACTTTACAGACAACGTTAAAGTGTAGCTTTTGAAAACACTATATTGGATTACGCACAGACCATTTTGCATTCACGCTCGGGCGGGCTAACGGCGCGCAAAGGACTCCCACACTGCGAGGGTAAAAGAGCAAAAATCCCCCCGTTTTCGTTGGAAATAATAATAAAAAAGAGTCCTCCTACGCCTCCCAGTGAGGATCTGGCCCTTGAAAAATGACGGGAAGGATTCGGTATGACGGCGAGCGAGAGCTTTATTGTTGTTTCGGGGCGACGCTCGTCCCCTTGTGTCTCGGCGCCGAAAGGGTTAATGCGGAGTTGTTCTGCTTATAAGGGAAAATTGTATGAAATCGATTTGATAGTTGGGATTGTTTTTTTTTATGTTCGTGTATGATTTTAGGTTGAATATAAGCGATGATTTGGGAGGTTGATTGATAAATTTGATAGTTGTAAAATGAGTAGTTTTTGAAGGTAACTTTGTATTGAGACTTTTTGAATCTAAAATCCTAGAAATTTGATGATTTTTTACTATCTCCGAATAGAGAAACCATTATCAGTAAGTCAATTAATAGTTCAGTAATTTACCGGTAAATAAAAATAATTTTATATGTTTCGAATTTTTTTTAAAAAACGTTGTTTATTCGAAAAATATTTTTATTTCATCGTAATTTTTCCAGATTTTATACAAAATTTAATTTACCTATAAATTAGCGAAAAAAAATTACCGTATTACCAATAAATGAAAATTGCTATAAATTTCGCCCCCTTTCGCTGATCTTTAGTTTCAAATATTTCCGGTTCAAAAATTTCAGTTCATCACAATCGCTGAATTTCCTTATCTATAAAAAAAATCAAAATTGACCAATATAAAATTACAACTCCGTTCAAATTAAAAATGGAATTATTAAAAAAGTCAAAGAAAACAATCGGATAATTTCGACCAATCGATCCGTACAATTTAATTTTACACCCATTCCGATTCCCCCGAACAAAAACTCGACAACTTTTCGAACTGTAATAACAGCATTCATAAAACGTCAGTACGTATTATTCGTTCGTCTGGAAAAATAATGAAACGTCATTATTAATGAAAAAAATATTCTATAAAAACTCATGTGTCAGTTTCTCACGAAAGTTAACTCGTTTCACAGCTAGAGCGGAATCGAATCCAGATGAACTTGATGTTATTTTTAAGACGGGAGAAAAATCCATGGAAGATGTTAATATTTTTCTTTTTCCCACTAAAGGGACCGAGCGCGTGGGAAATTTTGCTTTTCATTAATATCCGACGTTCGAAAAGTTTTCCGAATCAAATCAGGCGAAAATATGTTGAGTTAATTATGATTTCAGGGGTGGAAGGTCGAATAGTATGTTTTAGAGTTTGAATAAACATTTCGGGTTGTGAATATATTTAATAATAATAAATAGTATGGGTTTTTATTGAATTTGTCGAAGTTATGATTTGAATGGAAATGTTTTGAAATCAATAAATCTTGTTTGTGAAAAACATTTATATATTTGAAATAAAATAGAACTCTCTTTTAAAAAATTTAAATTTTTCCTTGAAATTCTTATTAACAATAAGATAAAATCGTTCATTTCTCATAAAGCTTCTTCACGTTTATTTTTAAATTTAAATATGATGTTCAAACTATAAAATGTAAATGAAATTCATTTCAAGTGTAAAAAATTCGAATTAAGTCATAATTTTTTTTCATTTGAAATAATTTCTGAATGAAACATAAATGTCTTTCTTATTTTAATAAGATTTCCCGTTGCTCACCATCTCTTATTTTTAATCCCATGCTCATTCGACGAACAATGCATCAGAAACAACGGTGCATTCACAAAAGTGCATGACGACGTCTTTTATTGTTACATTTGAAACATAAAGAACTCCCTCGCGAATATCTATAAACTTAAAGTATATAAAGTAATATAAATTTCGATTTAAAAATATTTTACGAATGACCATTTTTTCATATCCAATTTCGTCATGAAACTTTCAAATTTGAATATTTTATTATATACGTTTCATATTATAATATTTTATAAGAATATCAGAATTTTATTTAAGTATCAGTTAATAATGATAATTCAAAATTTATTGAATAGTTCATATAAATTTTAAAAAGATGTGTCATAAATATTAACCGAATAACAAAAAAATTTGATACTTATAAGAAGCTCGAAAATTTTTTAAACAATAAAAATAAATTAGAACATTCCCAAATGACTTCAAATCAAAAACACTCATCGCATCCATCTTCAAACCTCACAACACATCGCTCAACTCCACCAATACACAAACTCTAAAATCCATACAATATACGACCTCTTCCACATCAAAGGGCACAATCAAACACAACATATTGCATAATTATATCGAACACATCCCCAGCCGATTGTGCTCGCCAAAAAGGGGCTTTCGCTCCTCGTGACGATACATATACGACCCGGCGATAATTTAGGGTCTCGTTAAGCTCTGAATTAACGGCGGATCGTGAGACACGTTAACGGCGAACGCGGCCGTTCGTTAAGGCCGACCGAGCGGGACAATAAAACGCGTGTGTTGCATAGATCGTTTGAAAACGGTTTAGTATTGTGAATATGTGATTTTTTTTATTCGAATTTTGCTTTTGAATTGATGGTGGATTTGAATATGGATGAGTTTGTAAAAAAATGGTGTGATGGATGTTGATTTTTTTTTGAAGGATTTTGTTGATTTATAGTAATTCTTTATCATTTTATTACAGTTTTCAGACTTTTTTTTGAATCAATGATAGAATGGTAAGGATTTTGGGTATACATAGTTGAGTTTATAGAAAAATAGTGTGATGGATGTTGATTTTTAATAATTCTTTATCATTTCAATACAGTTTTCAGACATTGTTTTTGAATCGATGATAGAATGGTAAGAATTTTGAGTATACGTAGTTGAGTTTATAGAAAAATAGTGTTATGCATATTATTTTTTTGAAGAGTTTAGTTCACTAAGTATTATAATTTTTTATCATTTTATTACAGTTTTTTTTATAATTTCATGAAAAATATTAAAGAAACGTTAACTACATATTTACGATAACTATTGTCATATTGATTTATTGAAAAATGTAGATTA
This sequence comes from Hydropsyche betteni, assembly GCA_028571205.2. Classification (NCBI taxonomy): domain Eukaryota; kingdom Metazoa; phylum Arthropoda; class Insecta; order Trichoptera; family Hydropsychidae; genus Hydropsyche; species Hydropsyche betteni. Next base: position 66,615 of record JAOXNN020000007.1, read on the forward strand.
TTAGATATGTGAAAATTTATAAACACCACCAATTGAGATTATCAATGTCAAATTGAAGAATATATTATATTTCATTGATCGCTGTGACAGTTACCAGAATAATATTTTCATGTGGTTTAATTTGATTCGTAAAAGGTTTAATTTTAAGTTTAAAAATTAATTCTTATAAAAAAATGTTGAATTTAATTAGCATAAAAAAAATTATGTTTTTAAAATTCAATAACAAATTTAACTATCAAAATCATTGATATGTGCTTGTTATAAGTAAAATTTATTATGTGCAATAAAACTTTTGCACTGCAAATTCAACCTTTTTTAGATCAAAATCAATTTTAAACTTCAAATTTAACCTTATAAAATTAATTTTATTCAGAGAATATTAATAAGATCTTAGTCATACTGATAAATAAAATCTTATGCAATCTAATCATCAATTCGGCTTTATAAATCTGAATCTCTGCATCTCTGCATCTTTCGACAAGAGCCCTAATCGAATCGAATGAATCACATCTTCATATTGCTAAATTGGCCTCGGGCAGCGAATCTCAAATTTTATTTTTAATTTTCATTCTTTATTATTTGCAATTAATGGTTAAATTTTAGTGAGTATTCATACGTTATGTTTATATTTATTTCGTTACGTTTGTAAACACTATGTTGATTTTTAATGTCAAGTATTATATTTGGTCATTTCAAAAGTCATAATACTCTTAATTTTTTTTGATCTGAAATTATTCAGTTGGTATAAAAAAGTGCGTTCAATAAAGTCACATAGGTATATTTTGTTGTCTTTGTAGTCTTGTGCCTTTGTAAAAAAGGTATATTATTTATAAATGAGTATACATAATAACGTTAATAAGACGTGTTTAAGAGCTTTTATAAACATTCATAGCATTTTCGAACTATATTTTTGCGTTATCGACAAAAACCTTGAAAAAAACAAATTTTGAAAAATGTGCGAAATAGTGAATTTTAATATTCAATTGAGAAATGAATAATTAATATAGTTTTATTTTAGATATTAATTATTTTTTATGGTAAAAAATTGGACAAATTGTATTAGTAAAGTTGATATTAATATCAACTCAAGTATATTTTGATTTATTTTTACATGTAGTCTATACAAAATAAATGCTTCACATATGAATTAAAACACCTTTGAAAATTTGAACACTTTTATGTTGTATTCATAAAAAAATACACTATAAATATTCTTATTAATTTTTTTTTTAACTCACAACACATTATCAAGTTACAGTAAACCCCCCTATAACGTCAAGATAGATTCCACGTTATTGGGGGTTGAAAATTTTCTATTTTGATTTTTTTTTTTGAACATTTTTACGTATTACATGCCTGTTTCAAATGCATTTGAAAATAATATGAATTTGAACGCACTTGAACGATATAAGGGGGTTTACTGTATTAATTCAACTGACTTTGCAACATGCCATTTTTAACATTACATTTCAATTCCAATCAGCACATCCACGCAAATTTTCAACAAAACTTACAAAAACTACTCATGCACCAAACTTCGACAACCACAGATCTCCACACCTATCCGTAACTCCAATGCAACAATGTAATAAACGCTTCAGACAATCGAGTGTGCAATTTTCAATTGCAGCGTAGGCGACAACCGTCACCATGACGAAGACTATAAAACAAAGATGGACATCTCCTGAGAAATCCTTGAGAGCATCACGGTGCTGAAATATAAAACTGGAACGCTAATTACTGGGAATCCTTGTGTCCCATACTGAGGAGTTTAAGATTTCCATCGGGGCTAAGGTTGATAGGGAATACAATATGATACGACGGCCGTGTTCCCGTATTTTGGAGATAGCAATTGTACGCTCGATTGCAACTAGAAGTTAATTTGGAACTTGGAATTCAAGGTTTTCGAGGTTGCTTAGATTATTTTCGTGTGTTTTTAATCGAAAATTGGGGTGTTTGAAACATTGCAGCTAATTAATTGTCGAGTCATTGATCGTTTACACAATTGCGTTTTTGATTTTATTTTTTGTAAAACTAATTTTTGAAAGACTATTGAACATACATCAGTTTTTGGGTCAAATTTAAAAAAATATAATGTCATGTTTGGATGTTTTATTTATATATATAAAAATGGATGTTTGTATATATATTTTTATATAATCTTTTCACTCCGACACCGTTCGACCGATCGCCATGAAAATTGGCATGTATATTTACTTTTTTGTGGAGAAGGTTTTTAGCATCATTAAAATAGGGTGACCATATTTCTCAAAACCCAAAACGGGACGGTCTGCAAAAAAATGTTCCCCCACCTATATAAAATAAATTTTTTTTTTCGAGAAGGTTTTTTTAAAATTAAAATAGGGTGACCATATTTCTCAGAACCCAAAACGGGACGTTCCGCAAAAAAAGCCCCCCCCCCCCCATACATCGTTCGATCGATCACCACATAAAAAATAATTTGATTTAAGACGCTGAGTCCCGAGCAACTCCGGGTACTACCGCTAATATAAAATTAATTTAATCGGTTTTATGAAAGTACCTAATTTGAATTGGAAACTTTTGACAGAGAAATTTTTATAAATATTTTCTAATACACAAGAAAATTGGATTGTTTATTTAAAATACTTTTTATAACTAAAATAGCTATTTAGCTAACTTTCATTTTATATTTTTCATGTAATCATAAAAAAAATTGAAAAATAAACAAAATAAATTCCGATCATAAAAATATTTAAATTTGAAGTTTAAAAGTTTGAATTCGATTTATATAAGGTTGAATTTGTAATATGATACAATAGTCCATCTGAGCACATTTCCACCGGATACGAACATCCAAATATTCAATTCACAGAAATTCTTTCTGGAAACGCCATAATTTAACTCATTGTCGGCCACATATGGGCGGCACGACGCCGCCTCATCAATTGCGTTTACACACAAAAAAAGTACGTACAGCTTTGTCATTTCGTATAACTGCTCCGAGAGATAATATGGTAAAAAATGATAATGTAATATGTGCGTAATTGTGGCGTCTGAGAACTTTTTTTTCAACCGCCGCTCGTAAAACGTACGAAACGACGCGATAACAAGAAAATAATCACATGCATGTGTTGTGGAACATCTGAACGGAATCCCAAATCACACGTTTGGGGGTCTCGAGTCATCGTTACAAATGAAAATTATCTGGGATTATTGAATTTACTGCGTATAAAGGTGCATATTTCAATAAAAAAAAATATTATGCTCGGAAAATTTCGCGGAAAATGAAAACTAAATATTTTTTACTATGAAAATTCATTCTTACTGTTAACTCTGCACTCGAGAGATTTTGACGACAGGTGCGTCAGTAACTTGGCGAAAATTTGAGATTTTTTAACTTATAATCTAATAACTTTAACTTTAAATTACATGTTTTCATGTTATAAATATTCGTGTATTATTGAAAATGTGGTATATAATTAAAGAATGTATATCTTATTTTATAATTCACTACAATATTTTTTTGATTTGATTTGATTTATAAACAATTTTATCATGAACAAAAATATGAGCTCTGGCGAAAATATGGTCGATGAAGAACGATGGTTTAATTGGGCACCGCTATGTCACTGATCGAGTGCTGATAGTTAAAATATAAATATATTTTAAAATTTGTATTGAATCAAACAATTCAGATTAAACGATATCTAAGAAAAATTAAAATATGAACGTTCTCAATTTTTTTCGATGCAAGATCATTCAGAACAATTTCAATTTTCCTTTGAACCTTATCTCCTTAAAAAGTTAATATTTTAGCTTAGTTGAAAACGCCAATTCCTATTGATCATTGATTTAAAAATAATAATAATAATATTCAATTTTCTTAAAATGAAAAAATCTATAGTTTTCAAACTCATCCGAAAACTTTCATCGAAACCCTTTCAAACTAGTATATAGGCCCGATGTTAATAGCATCGGTTGTGTATTGATAACCATACTATTACGCAATAAAATAAAAATTAAATATATCTATGCAAAATTATGTTATA
>JAOXNN020000007.1:74151-93866 GCA_028571205.2 Hydropsyche betteni
GGCTTTTAATTCTGGTTTTTATTTCGAAAAAACGACCGTCGATCGTTTTAAAGTCGCGAGCGTCATTGTGATACACAGACAGACAGACAGACAGACAGATATCCGCTATTATACATAGGGGATATAGGGGATCGACGCGTCGTTTTAAAGTCGCGAGCGTCATCGAGACGGACGACAGACGGTCAGACAAACAGACGGACAGATGGGCAGACAGACAGACAGTTAGAAAGACAGACAGACAGACACACACACAGAAATCCGCTATTATACATAGTGGATAATTTCCATTCAACTACAAAAAAACAAGAAACCACCCATCGAACAAGTCTCGCAACTAGACAAACACTCCCATTGAAAAAAAAAAAACAACTCCAAGCGTTCTAGACACACGGAAAAAAATTGTAAAATCCGCCATTCCCGCAACACAATGCGCATTTTCAACCGCGAATATTTCCACGGCAACTTTACACCCGGCTCGTGTGTTGCCGTGAATGGCGGGCCTGTGTAACACGATAACGTACACACGCAACCATACGCAGGCCCGGCTAAGCCATTTTATGGTGTGTGTGTGTGCTCGGTTTTCCACCGACAAAGGGTTTTCCCCGAAACGGGGCGGGGGTCCGCGGAAAAACGCCCGTTCAGCACACGTAGGGGAAAAGCGGACCACTGTGTGGGATTGGTGTTCTGGGCTTGTCAAACTTTTCGACTTTATGGGAATTTGTTGTTCGGTGGCGATGGGTTGAGTGGAGATCGTTTGATATGAAAAAGCTTAACGTGAAAGATCGGTTTATAAGAAATAGTGGATTTTTGTGTGTGTGTGTCTGTTCGATGACGCTCGCGACTTTTTCGCGAATATGATCTTTACCGTATACAGTTAACGTCTATAATATGATGCTTATTATCTACTGCCTCTGGCTTTGTCTATATGTTAAAAAAAAATGAACTATTTTGATTTTATTAATTAAATATTAAATATTCAAATCGGGTAAACATTTCGGGTTCACACAATCGGGTTTTCACATTTTATTGTTTTCCGTTTCTTAATAAAACCACAGCCGATGTTATTAACATCGGGCCTATTTACTAGTAGTCGAATAATTACCAAACCACACATATGATTTAAGTTGTTTGATATTATTAAAAAAAAATATTGATGATTTTTTTTTATAATGATAAGAAAAGAGATTTTTACCCAGCGTTGCTCGGGACTCTGATTTACTGGTTGTCTCTCTCAATGTCTAGGAATCGTATTTGTCGTTGCCTAGTTGTCTCATTTGCTTGTGGTAATTTTATTTCCGATTGCTATTTTCGTGCGTTTAGGCATTTGTGACCCTGACTTGGGTGATTAGGTACTTTTCAGTGATTGTCCTGTGAAATGATAACTAAAGTGGTTTATCGTTGTCTTCTTAAATGATAGGATGTGTATAGGAAGGTGTACCGATTGATTCACGCTTTCTGCAAACGCCGGTGTACCGATTGTAATTGTTATTACAATAAATTGCAACGCCGGTGCCGCGCTTGTACTGAAATTTTCTATTCATCTTAAAATAGCGTCAGATCAAGTTATAAAATGGTTTTAATAATACAAAAAACTTTTTCAAATATGCAACCAATGTATTTGTAATATTTCATTGTGGTCAAATAAGTAGTAAAGGCGCATATGCATAAGTAACATACACACACACATACGTTAATTTTTATTAACATAGATTTGGTTTCTACAAATTTTATGAGTCCATTTTTTATTTATATTTTGTTATCCCATTGTGGAATTTTTGTTACTTTAGCATAGGAATTTTTGTTTGTTATAGCAACGGAAGCTTTGTTTAACTAGTGTTTTATTTGCATATTACTTGAAGTTTTTGTATTAATTATATAAATATATCAATACCGGACTGATATTACCGAAGAAACTGATAGTAGTGGTAGTGAGATTTTTTCGATAATATTATATTTAAATGAAACTATATGTATTCATACATTCTTGCTCACTCCATTGATTTGTGAGATTTACGAGATATTATTACTCACTGTAAAGAACCCTATTGTATTTTAAAAATACAAAATCAAATAAATCTCAAAAAACAAAAATCAATCCATCAACCAAAAATTAAATTTCAAACACCAAACTTCAAACCTCCAAATAACCGCAACGCTCCAAAATCAACAAGAAAACCCATTTTCCTCACACACATACAAAACAATAAAACAAAACCCGTCGAACATTTTCAGCGCAAACACAACCGATCCGGCGAGCGGTCGTCAACCTTTTTTCCCACCCGTTGAATATTTGATCGGCAAACAGCGAAAGTCCTCGCGTCCCGAGACCGCAAACCCCTCCATTTTTCATTTTTCGAATTCAAACGAGACCGAATCGTTTCTCGTGAATAATTATCGTTTCAGACGCGCGCTCGAAAACGGCCCCCGAGTTGGCGACCGCTGGTCCCCTTGCGGTTGAATTATTCCGTTATAAATTCATCCCTGGTGCTCACCTGCGCGACTTTTTGATGTACAAATAGAATAGTCGTGTGTTGATTTTTCTAAATGCGTTTATGTTTAAGGTGGTCGTGGGTTGGATGGGATTTTGGGATTTTTGTACATCGTGTTTGTTTCGATCGAGTTTTTTAATGAATTTCGTGTTTATTGAAAATATTGTGTGTTTGAAATGTTGGATATGGGCAATCAATCTTTTTTAAAACTTTTTCCAATTCTATTAATTGAATTAGGTACATTAAAGTAATCAAAAAAATAAAATATTAATTTATTTAAAAAGATAAATTAATTTTCTCATCATTTTAAAAACGAAATAAAATTTTATTAAGACTAACATTTTCCATGAACGTTTTTTAACATGATTTTTCTTAGAGAGTAATTTAATAATATACGAAGAAAAAATAGATAAACAATTTCGTATCAATGAAAATCAATCAATTTCATTTTCAATGTTAACATGATTTAAAACTCCTTTTGTTCAGAATAGGTTTCTGTATATGTCCTATGTATTTTTCCAAATAAAAGGATTATGAAGGATCATTAGAAGAAAAAGAATGATATTCACATATATTATAAATAATAAATGATATCTACATATAACTTCAAAAAATAAATAAATCACGTTTTTGCACTTATAATATTCAAATATATTTCTCATATTTTGTGATAAATAAAAATAAAACTTCTCGTACACAAAAATAAATCCAAATGTAAATAGTTTTGATACAATCTTACAATTAACCATTAACCAATACTGTGGATAAATTTTCTGAGTAAAAAAATGATTTATATTGAATATTTCTTTTTAAAAACATTAATTTATACAGCCCTATTTCATCTAAAGTAAATATTGTTCAATTTATTTTCATACCTCATACCCACCCTGACCTATTCACTTTCTCAGCCGCCCTTGATCATTAGTTAATTTCCGGCGATTTATATTCATTAAGAAACGCCGCCGTTTATTATTATTCCTTGAAAATTAATAAAAAAACGTAAATAAATTAAGACGACCCCTCTTTTGGAAAAAGAACTGTAATAGAACCTCGATTTTTATTGTTTTGTTAATTAGCCGACTTAATCGCTTATCGGCTCATCTTGAACTCGTTTCAAGTTTTGTTGGTGTATTTATTCTGTGAATTTATAAATGAATATATTTTCAATATTATTTTTTATTTTATTAATCAGTATAAATTACATCGCATTTCGTCGTTTTTTTATTTATTTTCGTAATGGAAATTTCATGAATTTCACAGCAGCTTTAACGCTGCAAAAATCGGAAAATATTTTGATGAAACGATCAGATTGCTTTGACATGTAAATTGCCAAAGTTTGTCGATTTTTCGTAATTGTATGTGACTTTTGCATGATTTCCGCACACTTTATTCGTATTCGACATATTCTTCGATCAATATATTATATACAAAGTTTCGATTGAATTAAATTTGAATGCAGCTTTTTTCATGGTATTTTATATAAAAAAAATAAATCAAAACCAATGAATCTTATTCATATATCGTTTTGAAAATATGCAAACTTTTCATTTCATTCTAAATAGTGATATGTAATTGGGCACGTAAATTATATCTATATTTTTAAATTTTCATATATTTCATCACATATGAATTACTTAACCCAATAAAATCAATTATTAACAAAGAATTTGCCATAAGCAATCAATATTTCCTCACATAACGGTTTTTCGTGGCGAACTCTCGAGTTCCGAACTTTACAACCCTAATTGAAGTATTTGCATAGTCACGACCAACCCGGTGGGCAATTACTACCCGGACACGACCTATTATATTGTAAATAACAAGGTGCTTTTCTAGGACCACCCCTGGGCCAACCCTTAGGTCCTCGAGATGAGACCTCTTACGTGTATTGTGGCGATTTGGGATTTTTGGATGATCCTGGATTGTTTAATGATGGATTTCGTTTGAAGATGTGTTGAATAATCGTGTTATTCGAATCGATACGTATTTTGTATTATATAAAAGATCATATATAAGGATGTAATAAAAGTTATATAAGAATACAACCTATTTAAGTTCATAGTCAATAGTAGAAGTAACTTCGAGATCAAACAATTCTCATATGTGCGGTTTCATATTCGACAAAGTATTGACTTTCAAAATATTCAGTTTTTTAAGTGTTTAAACATACTCAACGATACATAAAAAATAATCTTTTATTGAAAAGTATATCCAATTATATAAAAATGCAGTCAAACGTATCGCTATGAGAAAATCAACTGCGCCCCACGAACACCCTTTTTGATCCGTCATTTTTTTTCATTCACCCCATATTACCTTATTGTCTACCTTTATTTGCTTGGGAACATCACAATTATACGGAGAAAAGGGACACCCGTATCAAGAGACGAACGCAATTCCGAGGGTTTATCCCGGGACGAGAAAAGGGAGAATCCCGGTACCTCATAATTTTACAAGGGGCTAAAAAAAGTTTCACCTCTCTTTCAATTCGACAGTTGACCTACAGCGATGAAAGGACAAAAGCACATATGAAGCAAATAGATCAAAACTCACATTGTCAAATTTTATTATTATAAGATTTAAAACGATGATTAATCTTAACTTGAAAATTTTTCAACATTATCATTATCATTTATCATTTCGAATAATATATTAAAAATTTTATGTTATTAATTATATTTCACAATTGAATTACTTCATTTTTAAATTATTGTGATTACATCAATTTTTTTACATTAAATTAATACAAAAATCCCCTAGCATTTAATTTTAGCGAATTTTCAATCTGCACCCCTCGTATAATATCTCGATTGTTGTAACGTGAGATTATGTCGACCCCGCCCACTTTACAAATATGAATTTTTTTCATCATCCGCGCCTTTTCATAAATCTCCTCGCATACTTTACAATTCATTGAAATATTGCATTGCACTTTTTCGAAATTAGTTCCAGTTTTTACAACCGATTTTTATGGGCCCCTCGAGAGAGATCCGCGACGTCTGTTCTTTATTTACCATAGTGCGGATATGTGTGGTAAAAATCAGAACGAGAGCTAAAATAGCTTCATAAACAGACCTCGGTGAAATAAATCTCGTCGACGGTATAATTACCGACTGCAACCCGAGAAACGGATGATATTTTCAAAACAGTACCACTTATCTGTTACCAGTTATCTTGCGTTATTTATTGCTTGCGACGACGCGAATGCGAAACGTTCACACGAAACGATTGAGACGGTTTCAGCGAAAGAGAACGATCTGTTTGCATGAAAATTTCATTGAATGTAATTAAAATTTGATTAAATTTTAATGGATTTCGTTCAAGAATTTTTTTTTTCTGCGCCGCTTCTTGGCCTATAAGATGATAAAAATATAGTATTTATTGAAAATCTGGTTAGTGGAGAATTGATGATTCTTTCTTTTGATATAAGTTAAATGAAATACGAAACAATCAATAGATTGCTTTGAATCATTTGATTGAAAAAAAATTAGAATATATAAGCCCTCAAGAATTATTTTCTTGTCATCAAAAAATTAAAAGCTCTAATTTTCGATATTTTTTATGAACATACATACATAAAAAATTTGATGATTTATTTAATAAATCGTCTTCGAATGATTTAAAAAATAAAAATTTATACGAATCAACGTTCTTCTTAGCGTATCCGAAAATTTCGAACTGTTTTCAATACAAAACCATCTTCACCCACAAAAAACCTATTCCAAGACAAATTTACGACAATTTCAACCCTAAATTACAACAAATCGGCATCCGCCTTTCACAAACCATGTTATGACACGACCAATGACAAATTCGAAAAAAAAAATTAACCCACCCGAGACCGACCGCATTTGAATGACAATAACTAAAAAGCGGTATCCCCACACGTCGCGGGGCACAATACAAGGACCCCCTTTCATAAATACATAACCCGATAAATATAAGAATATATCCGTTTCGAGCACTCCTCATTTGCCCCCCCTTCGACTGTTATTATTCTAATTTATTTTATTCGCCCTCGACGGGCATTTTTGACCCGCACAATGGCCGCGAATGTTTATCGGCGTGTGTAATGTATTCCGATCGTTTATTTCTTAACCGAAGTGAGTATAATAATAATATATTATATCGCTTTATATGTTATATTATCGTATGTGTAGCCTTATGTGTCTGACATGTCAGGATCATAGTTACAGCACAGCACAATGGACCGTTATCAATTTTATTATGTACAATCTCTACTGTGGTGTTTATTAGAGCTTGAATGTTATTAATAAATTTATTTAATAAAAGTGGATTTTGTATGGATCCAAATATAGTGCGATCGAATATTTAATTACTTTTAATTCGCCGACTTGAATTCGAACGAATCCAATTACGTTTAATTTTGACTTTGAAATATTTTATTTTATTATACAATAAAGCGTTTCGAATCTTTTTTTAATTTAAAATGCTGGCCATGTCGTTTTAACGGTGAGATTTATTTCATTACCCTACTTAATGAAAATAATTCATCTAATTGAATCGTTACGTCTGATATAAGCACATTTTTTATTTGGATATTAAAAATAGGTTTATTTATACGCATTGGAAATATAATCGTAATACAGTAGAGCCTCGGACTAAATGGGGATTGAAATAGTCTGGATAGGAAAAATCCGGATAATTGAGATAGCAAAAAAATTACATAAAAATTATTAATCAAAATTTTTGGTGGGCATAATTATGCACACAATCTTTAAGTTTTCTTTAAACTTATTTACAGTCTATTTATTTTTATTATTTTATAATGGTGAAATTTTTGAAGGTAACATGAAATAGCCACAGTAGTGTATTCATCGGTTTCAAAGACAATGATCGATAAAGTCATAATTGAGAGATGTTTTTTTAAATCCCAAATTATATAAACATATAAATTACTTCATTTTGTATGAAAAAATATTTTTCACTTTACAAAGTCTAAAAAAATAAAATTCTTTTAGTTTTATCACCCTCATAATTGAGTGTGTCATGAGTCAGTATAATTTTGTTACATATTTATAAATGTGACGTGTGAATCATAAAATCAACTATTTAAAATTAAAAAAAAATGATTTTTTTGATCAATCTATATAATCAAAGATCCGGATAATAGAGATTCTACCGTATTCATTTCGAAATACCGAAAAGATCGACATTTTCATACGACTCCGATAGCGAAATCAGCATTCGACCGCGTCCAATAACATAAAATAACATTTATAAACATATTGCACCAAAAAATGACACATCCAACCCGAACCGACCACAAACTCGGAACAAACCGTCCGAAAAAGCTCGAGCCAGCGCAAAAAAAACACAACCAACCAAAAAAATTCATACGGAAAACTCCTCAGCGCGCAGCATTCACGAAACCTTATTTAGGCGCACCCTCCTAATTTTCCCCACCGGCAAAAGGGCAAAGGGAAAACCGAAAAAATACAAAATAATATCGGCGGGTCCGCGATAACGGGAATTATTTCGCGGAGGTCCTCGCATTAGGCGCAGTACCGACATTGAAACGTCCAATATGTATCCTGAACCCGGTTTACGGTTTGACGTGATCCTCCGCGTTGGCTTCTCCTCTTTTGCCGCTTTTTTTCGCTTTCGGGGTGTGGGGGGGTTCTCGTTTCATTCATTCGCGTTTTTTTTTTAGCTTTAGCCGAAATAAAATACGCGCTAGACCCCCCGCGAAGGAAAGCTCTCTTTATTACGGGGCGGCGCGTATCACTGCGGAATGAGTCCGATCTTGTTATTTGGAATTTTGTTTTGTTTGTGTTTATTGGGTCGATTTGATTTTATGATTAATTTGCTGTATCGCTTTTCGATGGAATGGATTTTGTTGGGTTGTGTGTGTGTGTTTTTGTGGATTTTTTCTGTTGAGGGTTAGGGCATGATAAGAAAGCTCTTTTATAATCAAATGATTTTATAATGAAATGATCAGTTTCAGGCTTTCGAAGGAATCGGGTTTATTTTATGAGAAGTGCTAGCGGATTGTACCCGGTATTGCTTTTTGTCTTAAAATAGCATCATATCGAGTTGTAAAATAGTTTTAATTATACAGAAATTTTTCCGATTGCGCAACCTATATATTTACAAAATTTCATTCATTCATCGAAATTTCATTTCGTTTTCATGTAATATTTAAAAAAAAAATCTTTGCATTTTTGTATTATTTTCTATTAATGGAATAATATTGAATCCAAAAATACATTATTTTCATAGGGGAAAAAATACTTGAGTTTTGCATCATGTCTTAATTTCTGATTTTTATTTCCTATTAATTTAAATCTTAACTAAACAAAATTTTCAAAGTAAATTGTTTCATACCATTAAATTGACGATAAAATGCTTAAATTTCGTTTGAATTCAATGTTTCTAAAATAAGAATTGACCACAACATGAAACCCAATAATTGGCTGTAACATTTACGTGTTTCACAATGATTTTTTTATTTGATTCATTTCAATGATTCAATGAATTATTTCATTTCGATTCATTTTTTTTTTTAATTACCAGTTCAAAATTAAACACACTAACTCCTAACTACATATATCTACACAATCACTGCATAGATATTTTCGTATACCGAAAGTGCATCCGAAACCGATACGATAACGACAACCTATTAGGGCGAACGCATCGCAATTTTTCAAAGAGTGCTCACTTCTAATAACCCCAACATCTATCGGCCGTGAAACGAAGAATCCATAGAAGAAGAACATTTCGTTGTTACTCACCATATACAAAAGGAACGAAAACAAACAAAGCTAAGTGCTCGAAGCAATCAGTTCTGAAGACGGTGCTAATTCGTCTTTGCCGAACAGAACGCAGGCAGGACCGATTCTTAGGTCAACCCATCGATACCCAATCGGATTTTTTTTTAAATTTATATAAAAATGGACTAAAATCGTTTAATTTATAAAAAAGAACGATTGTATACAGATTTGGATACTTGTTCTATCGTTCATTGAGTCATAATATTATATATATAGATTAACAATAATGTACTAACCCAATCATTTATCGTTTAACTTCAATTATTTAGAAATGCTACGTTCAACAATGCTAAATCATTCATTAAAGAATGATCATATACTTTGTCATTAGAAATATTATTGTTAAATAGTCAAGGGGTGTTCAGGTAGTGGCCCAAAGGGTTAACAAATGAGACGCTCAATGTATTCCGCTTTTTGGTCGGCAAAACACGATTGATTTTTATTTGATCTTGCTTATGGCTTTTATACAATGCTTTGTATGCTTAAGGCAAATACCAATTTGCATCATAATTAAACAATGATGAGATTATCACAATTTCCACGTAAGCTATTGACATTAAACATATTTGAAATTTACAGATGATTAGATGTTTGTTTTCTAGAGAAATGTTTAATTAAGTTATTTAAAAAGATCGATCAAAATATTTTGATGTTCTATTTAATTTAGATTTTTGTGTTATCGAATGACGTAGCTGTTTGTGATTAAAGCATATTGTGATTGTTATTATTGATATATCAAAAAGTTTAACAATAATGTACTAACCAAATCATTTACCGCTTAACTTCAATGATTCAGAAATATTACGTTCGACAGTACTGAATGACCATAAAAAATTGGAATAGCACATTACAAATAGAATCCGTTTTTTCAGGCATTCGGCACTTAGGCACTGAACGGTTAAAGGGGGCGCTAAAAGTGGGCGCTACGCCCCCGGGGGCCCCAGACTGGCGCCCCAAGACATTTCGTTCGCTGCCTAAACATTTTTTCGCATATTATCTTTTCGGCGTTTTTTACTCGGCGGGGGTGTTTGTCTGTCTGTCTGTTTATTCGATGGTGTTGATTTTAAAAGCGTTCGTTATGTGATGTGTTCGATTTTTGCGCTGTAATAAGTGTAATTTTTTTGATAAAATTTCATATTATACAAAATGCAAAATATTTTAATTGAACGATTGACTCATATATTGTCATTGCATGATAAAAAATTTCAATATTATTAAAATTAATTTATATAATATGACCCATTTGTATTCTGCTATTAACTGTACTATATCTATATATATTAAAATGGATGTTTTTTTGTATATTTGTTTGTATATAGCCATTTCACTTCAACCCCGTCCGACCGATCGCCATAAAAATCGGCATATATATGTATTTTTTGTCAAGAATGTTGTTGTATCATTAAAATCATTTTAAAACTCAATCTGACGCCAATTTAAGATGAAAAAAAAATCAGTACTAAGACTCAAAGATTTGACATTTGTTGAATTTAGTTACCTTGGTTACCAGTTCATAGAATCGTATCAAGCTGTTATAATACAGACTGAATAAAAAAATAATTAATGAATGAAAAATTAATTAAAATTAAAATAATAATTTGATTTAAAACTCAAGTCTCGAAACAACGCCGGGTACTATCCGCTAGTATCATATAAATAAAATAAAATTTTCATTCCATTTTTTTATACAACTTTTATTATGCTTACTCAACGTGTATTAAAACTAATAAACTACAAATTATCAGATCGCATTTCCTACAACAAACAGCACACACGTACAATTATCCTTCATTCAAAATCGAAACCATAACAATAAAATCCAACCGTTTCCGAAACACCACCATCAATTCCAAAAAACTCGAATAAAGGGACCATCCCATAATAGAAACCCACAAATAATTTATCATCACCCCAACGTTGCGGCCTCCTAGCCCTAATTACGGGTCAAAAATATGCGAAGGACCCGTAATGACAGATTCATTAGGACACCGAGCCAAAAGGATTCGAATTTTTACGGGTCCTGTGACATTTATACGGCCGAATAAAAGTTCATCCACACAATTTCCGAGAAGGGTAAATTCCTTTTCGATCCGGTACGTTTTTACGCGCGCGTTTTATTTTAAATTGCGTTCCAGCTATTCCTATTTTTTTTGTTTATTTCGTTTTTTTTGGGTTTATTGTATTATCGGGGGGATGTGAAATGAAATGAATAGATGAAAGTCATCGAAGCGGTGCGAATGTCAAAGCGTTTGGATTTTTTTTATAGGTTATTTCTGTTTATTTGAATGTTTTATTGAGAGGTGATTTATTTTGGGGATTATTTTTCAATTTTTTACATGTGTAATTTTCTTTTAATACATTTTTTGTATTGATTTAAATATTAAAAATCATCTATAGTAAAATAGTTTTAAATTATTATCGTATTTTAATCAAGATAAATTTGAAATTCAGATATCATCAATTTTATATATTCTATGGACACTCAAAAATTGAAATTGAATTATTACTGAAATTAATGAGTTTTCAAAACAAACTTGATACGAACAATTGATTAGAAAACTAATACTTCTCTTTACTACTATAATTTGACGAATCAAACTAGCATAATTTTACTTTACGAAACCTATCAATATTAACTATAATATTTTTATTTTTCATTTATCAATATTTATTTTTACTAATTACTGATTTACCGGTTAGAATTTTAAATAAAAATCAGAAAAAATAACGAAAAACCAAAAATACTTTACTAAAAAAAATATTCGACGAACAAAAAAATTAGTTCATTTACCGGCAATGACATCCCCAGTACAATACCTACATCATACATTTTCAAAGTCAGTGAACATCACGATTTTCCAAATTCAATTAAAAATATGATAATAAGCATAAACTGTGATGTATATAACTATGTACAAAAAAACCATGATTTTATAATATTGATGGAACACAAATTATAGTTTAAAAATAATAATAATAAGTATCACTCGTCACTGTTTTAGGTAATTAATTCGCTTTTACACAACCGTCGAAATTCCACAAAACAAAAACTCTAATATATTCCCATAAGTCCAACCCATAACCATAAACCCGTAACAAAACCGCAGCGATAGACCATCACCGATTCCTCCATCACGACACCGCACGAAAACGACATCGAACAACACTAAACCGCCGAAAAAAAAAAACAAAACAACAACAACACCCACAAATCTATGGGCACACTTTCCCGTTTTAGAGCCGCGCCATAAACACGGCCATAAACCGGGCGGAATCCGCGCGAATTGTTAAACAATAACGCGCGGCGCGAAAAGCGCGGGAAAAAGGCCGAAAATAAAAGCGAAAGGACACGGAGTCCTCGGCGAGGATGCGGGAAGGCTTCGCGGGTGAGAAAGGTCGCAATTAGGGTTTTATCGTCCCGGCCGGAGGTGGAAGTTTACGACGGGAACGACGGTGAATCTTTCACCGTCGTTCGGATGGGGAAATTTGAATTTCACTTATGTATGGGGGTTTTTTTTTTTGAGGTTGTGCGGTTTGATTGGATTGGAATGTTTGATTTGTTTCGATGTGCGTTTGGTTTTTGAGAAATTTTGGTCGAATTGATGTGTTGAGTGAAGATTGAATAATATCGATAGGATGGAATTTTTTTTTAATTTTTTTATTTTAGAAAATTTTTCATCAATTTTAGTTAATAAAGTTAACATTTTGAAAATTTCATCTAAATTTTTCTACTAAATAATTAATTTTCTTCAAAAATGATTAACAATGTTAATTTTTAAATAGATACAAAATTTAGTTTACATTATTCTTAATTAACAAAATATATACACATATTCTTTAATCAATATCAATATTCTGAAACGCTAAAATCTACTTGAATTATTATAATTTAATATTTATTTTCCACGCATACGTTCAAAACAAACGATCAAATTTTAAAATTTTCAAAACTAATTCGTAGTAATCAATTTAGCTCGAATTTAAATTATTTCTCTGTTCGATAGTTTCTCGTCAAATTTTCATACAAATATAATTAACTTTATCCTCAATTATAAAAGTTGATCCATTCATTAAGCTACTCTTAAAGTTTTCAGCTCAGAATAGTGAAAAACTTATTTTTTGAATGAGCAACAACTGCAAATTCAATTCCAATGGATACAACTTTATATATAAAACTTATTTCATAAAATATGAAAAAAATTTCAAGTAAGAATTAATAATAATAAAAAAATAACTCATATTGCTTATCATTAACCTGAAACACTATGATTCATATAATACAAATCTATATAAATAAAAATGAATGTTTGTATATTTGTTGCTATATTACTCCAACACCCTTTGACCGATCGCCATTAAAATTGGCATGAATATGTATTTTTTGTGGAGAAGGTTTTTAGCATAATTAAAATAGGGTGACCATATTTTCCGGAACCCAAAACGGGACGGTCCGCAAAAAAATGTTCCCTCACCTATATAAAACAAATATTTTTTTGTCGAGAAAGTTTTATATCATTTAAATAGGGTAATCAAATTTCTCAGAAATCAAAAACAAGACGGTCCGCAAAAATTAAAATAAAAAATAATTTGATTTAAAATTTAAGTCCCGAGCAACGCCGGATACTACTGCTACATTCTAAAATTATTAAAAATAAACTAGACAATTTAACTTAAACCTTTTAACGATAACAAAACCAACATCCAAGATTATTAATTAAAACAAAAACGCTTTAATTCACATCCGCCAATTGGGTCAAACAGGTCAAAAAAAGGTCAAAAAATAAAAGTCGCAAGATCGCGACGGTTCGACACATTTGATCCGGTTCCAAAACCCACTTCTGAATATTCTGTCCAAAATTGGCCAAGAGCCTGCTCCAGTGGCAAATCGTCGAGACGGTCAATTAACACCGCCAAGAGTTTTCGGCCAATTTTGAACGGTTTTCGTTTATTGGCGTCGCATTTCTTGAATTTTTAATTCGCGACGACACAAAATACACCGAAATGCTAATTTTCATTAAAAATCCAATCAGTCGAACATTCAAAGGTGTGCTGATTAATAGCCCATTATGTACAGTTAATCATCGATGTATGCGTCTCTCTGCGATCGTGAACAATCGTAACTATGTTTATGTTGCGTGGCCGATGTGAATAATGACGGGCGTTAATCATGCAATGATTTGTCGATGGGTCTATCGAGCGTGAAATTCGAATCAAAATCGTATGATCGGATTCGATATGAAATTTGATTGATGTTTTTCGTGATATTTCAGGTATTGTGTTGTATCGAATCGCTATAGATAAAAATTAATGTGTGTGTGTTAGCTATGCATGCCTTTACCGCTTATTCGATCACAATTGAATTATGTAAATATGTTGGTTGCACATTCGAAAAGGTTTTTATATCATTAAAATTATTTTATGATTAGATCTGATGTCATTTTAAGATGAAAATCAAGGCTGGGCGCGAGCAACGTCAAAAACCTATACAATCATTTGATATAAAAATAATTTCAATTTAAATAAAAAAGTAAACATTTCTTAAATCGATCAATCATTGACTATTTAAATTTGACTTCAAACATATTATTACTGTTACTTAAAAATGAATTAATAAACATATTAAAGGCGGGAAAGGTATTATTATAATAATCATTCAAATATGAGCAAAATTTTGAATACGGACCATTTGTTGTCTATCATTTTTTTTTCATAATAATTTGAAAATCTAAGAACTTTTAAATTTAAGCGAAGTTATCATCAAAGTTAAGCGAAATTCATTGTGTTTAATTATAACTACATTAAATTAATTTAAAAAAAAATACTTCTGTATTCATTTATACTTGCGTAAAGAAAATTGAAGAAAATATATTTGAAATGAAGTGATACGTAATATTGACAATGGTGATAATTCATATTTTACCCACAAAAGTAAAACCCAAAACTCCAACCTCGAAAATTTCCATCAAACGATAAACACACATTACATCGTATGCGCTTATTCAAACGGTCGATTATCATTTTTTACAAATAATCATGATTTCGAAACCGGCATTAGAACCCGATAAAAAACGCGCTCACGATTCCCGAACCGATATTTAAATTTTAATAACACGTTGGCCAGAATCGATATTCCGTCGATAAAAACACACACACAAATCGTAAGCGGCTTTTGTAAATATTCACTTTTAAATTATCACGTGCTAAACTCGATTCCCCGTCAAAGCAAACATCGTCGATGGGAACGGCTCCGAATTATTTATGATTCGATTTTAATTGGATTCGAAACTCAATAATAATCTATAGTTTTTCGATTTTTTTTACATATATGCGTATTTTTGGAACATCTGCCGTTTTGATATTTCGGAAAAGTTTGTTCGTAATGCGCGTTTTTCGATTTTTTAGTGTGAAATTTTTTCGATCGCAATCGCGGATCAAAATTAAATTTGTGTATCGACTCGAATCTAAAATATGTAAATCGACTCGATTAAATATTTATTTAAAATAATAAATTTACATTTTAACAAGTGCCTTTTAAATGAGACGGCCGTATAAAGTAACGATTCGAAACACCGGAAAAAAGTTCAATAAAATTACAATATGTTTTATTTATTAAAACAATTTAAAAAAAATCAATTCGTTGTTGTATGCTATTGAACAAAAGTGGTCCATGACGCATTAACATATTTGCTCTTCGGCGCTACCAAACCGTGTTCCTTGTAACGAGCTTAAATGGATGATATACAAAAAATAAAAATCAAAACGTTTTGAAAAAACTCACCCCTCCCCCCGTGGCTTCGTCTCTTGCCCTGCTGTCTCGGATGATTATTTTAAAATATTGAATTCATCATCGCTCTTGTATCAGTTCGGAAGATCTTCATTCAGGGCACGTATACTTGGATGATGTTGGGTTATTATATTTAATTTAGTTTGATAATGTCATTTATTTTATGCAATTCAGAATTTTATAATTTATACGGTTTGATGTTTATTCGACAGTATTTTCATCGTTCAAAATTAATTTCATATAATTAATGTATATTTAAAACATCATTAATATACAAGCAATCTTATTACGTATGCATAACATATTAAAATATATCAAAAGGCATTTTGTGTGAAATTCATACATATTCCGAATCTTTATATACAAATTTATCTGAACATCTAAAGAACCCATAAAAAGATACAGTAAAAATTATTCAGCAATCAACTCACCGAAATCGCACATTTCCCATTCAAATATTTATCAAACATATGACATTTGCGAAATATTTCAAGCATTCGCGAAATAATCGAATATTTCTCATACGCCACGGCGAACTTTCGACCAACGCTTATGATTATTACATAACTGGCAAAAAATAAACATCGTTATGCCGAAAATATAGCAAAACTAATAAAACACGTGTATAATTCGAAGGTGAGCCTCGTAAATTACAGATAACATCGGCGTTGATAGGCGGCATGAAATTTTTTCGGCTAACTCTCGATTTTTTTTTCCCGCCATCGTTCTCATCATTATACTTCGAATATCACAACGATGATGATTTCCGATAACGTTTTTACGATCCTCTCCTATGGTGCTCGAATCGAGCCTCGGGTGAAAATCATTCGAGATTTTCGACCTTTTTATTAATTGATGCAAATTCGATATGCGGCTTCTCTCTCCCGAACGAACAGACAAATTACCATAACTAGCAAACAACGTATCGTTCGTTATTATTTGCATTTTTTATTAAAATAAAAATATAACGTAAGGTTTTTTTTTAGATCGATTCAATATGTTACGCATCTGTTACGGTTTTGTCGATATTTATAATAAAATTTATCAATATTTTGCTGAAAGTATGAAAAAAATTGCTGATAATATACTTGTCTAATTTCGTGTTATTAAGTGCTTATTTGTAATTATTAACTTGTAAAAATAATTAAAACAAAGCTGAAAATCATAAAATATTAACCTTCTTTTTCATCGAACCGTTATTTTGATATTGTAATTTATTACCAATTTTGTGTAAAATAATCAAATAATCAAATTTGAGATACCCAATTAATAAATATTAAAATTCAAGCATCTTGAAATTTTAATCGATTAAAAGATTTAAATTTAAAAAATGGATGTAATAAAATTTAATATCAAAACATTCTTTCTTAACCGATTACCGATTGATATTCAAATCAGTTTCCTTTACGAATTGTATAATTTAATCGCAGATTCATCCTGTGTTTTGTATAATTGATTGTATCCGCAATTTCATTATGCTCTCATCACCTTATTATAAGTGATTTTTGAACGTCCATATCGACGGACTTTAAAAATCGATTCGAACACCGTAGTAAGTGAACGTTTTTTGTTTAATGATGGATGATTTATATTTTGAAATATAGATGTAGCTTTATGTTTTAGTTAAGTGATGGAATGAAAACACTCGCATGCTCCACATCAGAAGTTACCAAACAAAAAACTATTTATAAAACGATCGATTTCAACTGAAATGCATAAAAATTTTCATCGTAT
The DNA here is from genome assembly GCA_028571205.2 of Hydropsyche betteni. Classification (NCBI taxonomy): domain Eukaryota; kingdom Metazoa; phylum Arthropoda; class Insecta; order Trichoptera; family Hydropsychidae; genus Hydropsyche; species Hydropsyche betteni. The sequence continues at coordinate 91,956 of JAOXNN020000007.1, forward strand.
TAAAATTTAATAGTACCTCATGAATAATATTTTATTATTAAAAAAAAAACATTGAATATTCAATGATTCCCAGATTCGAATCCCCTGCGCCTTTTTGTTACGTGGCGAAGAAACTAATTATAATAAATTGTTTTTTTCTTAACACAACCGTTACTATATTGGGTCAGGTAAACGTTCTCGTTGTACCTACACATGATGTATCTTCGTTAAGCCATCTCTCAAGTCCACGGGGTACAAATTTTTAATAAACGGCCAATCATTCGGCCATCACGCCTAACAGACCTGCACCACAAAGGCTCTACATTCGGAAGAACCATTCTGTTTGTGGTCAAAGATCGTTCGTTTGATTCGGAAACAATCAGGCTGCGGTGTTTGACCGATCGTCGACAAAGGGTTAATCGAGCAGTCAATAAATCATGCGAATTTGCCTTGACGTATCGGGTTGATTTTGGATTCGACAATTTGAAATGTTTGTTGTGAGTCATGTATAAGTTTGAGAAGAGGCACCCTTATATTTTTTCAAAGGGTGCACTTTAGTGCGTTTATTTAGCGCCAGGGCTCATAATAAATCCAATGATATAATATAGGGATGGATCACCCTCGAAAACAAAACACATTTGATACACTGACTTATTTTAATATGTGCGTTCCTTCGACTTGTTTGCCATCCCTAATGGCCCATTCTTGTCCGATGTTTATAGCCAAATAAAAATAATCGCACAATTTAATTTCCTCGAATAAATATGCAAATACGAAAGAACATTTTTGTATATATTATATCTTGAGATCAATTTTTTTTTTATAACGTTTAAAGTAGAGTGCAAGAATCAATTTATAATGCAAAGTCCATCAGAAACAACCGCAACGACATCTAAGAATCTTCAGACTCCGCATTATAAACGTAACAGTTTCGAAATTTGCAATAGAGAAACCGCAAGGCGATTACAACTTTACAACTATGGACGCGAGGGGCGGTCAAATTGTGCAACTTTAATGCACTTTGCCTTAATTAAAGCTGCATCTGGATGCATCCTGCGAGAATTCTGCGTCAGTCCTCCTTTCTGATGATTCGATCGATTTTTACAGTGAGGACATTCGCGTTTATCGCATGCGGTCGCAGTTTCGCGAACAATTGTGCTGAAGGTGCTTTCGAGATGTTCGCTGGAGTATGGAATTGGGAAAGTTTTTATTGTAATAATATGATAATTAAATTTAACAATAATTTCACTCAATATACACAGCATGTGCTCCTTCAGATTTTGATGTCCTAAATTTTGGTCTTTCACGACACCCGTTGTTTCATCATGTTCCTATATATGTGGAAATTTAATTTGGTTTCAAATGACAACACAAAAATAATTTCACTTTTATATTGAAAAGATCATATCATCAGATACGTCTGCAAAACCTTTTCAACATCCAAAAAATTATATGGGCTGCATATAATAGTACACTCAATTCTCTTTTTATATATTCCGTGTAAGAAATGAAATTAGAGATAAGTTCCATCAGTATCCTCTATCTCCTATATATATAATAGCGGATTTCTGTGTGTCCGTCTGTCTGTCTGTGTGTGTCGATGACACTCGCAATTTTTTTTTTCTTTTTTAAAATGAAAGACCCGAACCACGACTTTTGAATGATGATGATGATAATGATGATGGTGATGATAATGGTGATGATAATGACGATGATTTTTTTTTTCCTTTTTTCAAATGACGACCCGAATCGCAACTTTTGATGATAATGTTGATGATGATGATGATTTTTTTCCTTTTTTCAAATAAACGACCCAAACCGCGACATTCGATGATGATGATGATGATGATGATGGTGATGATGATGATGATTTTTTTTTTCCTTTTTTCAAATGAACGACCCGAACCGCGACTTTTGATGATGATGATGATG
>JAOXNN020000007.1:101892-116933 GCA_028571205.2 Hydropsyche betteni
AAGAATAATTTTATAGACGCAAAAAAATAATCGTATCGACGCGTCGTTTTAAAGTCGCGAGCGTCATCGACACACACACAGATACACGGACACACAGAAATCTGCTATTATATATAGGGGATTCATAATTATGATTTTTTAACATATTACTTATTAAAATGATTCTTCAAATCTTCGTTTCATCTAATCAAAATCTAAAAGATTAATAAAAATAAAAAGTATACACAAAAAACGTCAATAAATTTCAATATAAATTTTATCATTGCAAATATTTGAATATTCATAAAATTATTGAACTTGAATGATAAAAATAAATCATGTTCGAGATAAAAAAATTCCATTTCGAAACAAATCGATACGTTTTCAACCCCTGATCGGAAGGGGTTCATTTCGGATTAGACCAGGAGGCGGTAGCAAGCGGCCAGACCAATTTGATCGGGGCCATTAAACAATAAAGTTTACAGCACAACAAGGCGAGCTCTTGATTGCATTAAAAATAATAACTATAAAAAAGCGAGTCAGTAAAAAAAGATGGTATCGATTTATAACGATCGGAACGTGCACGGCGATCGAAAGACCGCCCAACGATTCTATAACAGTATAATAAAATCCAACAGACTATCGAAGATTCGCGCCGTTCTATTTGAGTCCGATGTCGTCTTCTGGTGCTTTAAATAACTCTTATATAGTTTAAAGAAAACGTCATTATTTCCGTCCGAGATATATATATAAATTCACGGTGTTTATACGCGAATAAATTCGAGATCAGATGAAAGTGCGCGGATGGCTCAGATAGTATTCGACATGGTTTCCACGCGTATGAGAAAAACGTTGAAAAGAAAGTATGAATTTTCTAAAAATAGAAAATCAAATACACCCACTTCGAATGAGAGAATATGGAAAAGTCATTTGGTAGTACGTTAGCCAATTTTTCCAGTTAGCACTATTTCCCGGCGTGATGAATGGTCCTTACGTGAGGCTGTTCCTTAACTCGAAGACAACGTTTCCTATATTTCGTTGTACTTTGTTTTGTGTATAATGTACGCCTGCGCTTGTTTCGTTTTCTATAGTGTGTTGCATAAGTCTGAAAGTATAAAATGTCTGAAAAAAAAATCGATTCTATGAGAATTTTTGGCGTATGTTTGCGTTCGGAACGTGTGGGTTTTGTGGTGACATTTTTGTGTCAAAACACGCGCGGCTCGTCTCCTATATCCGGTTGTAAAAACTTTTTTTTGTTACAGAAATCGTGCATCTTTTTATTATCAAATCATAATTTATTTATATAAAAAATATTTTTCGATAATTTATATCAGAAACAACAAACGATTAATATATTTTACTATATAAATTAACCAACGGAAATAATTCTTAATAATTTTTGTAAAAAATATGAAATTTAATGAATTCAATTTGAAATTTTAACATAAAATATAATGAAAATTAAACATTTGCTATTAATATATCGAGTTTTACCATAATATCAGAATTTTTTACTAGTTTTACTACAAACAGATGAAATCGATGTTGATTATCGATTATATTTTATATACTACAAGCGACATATTGTATAAGTTGCCGTCTAAGTATATATTCAGTCCATATATATTTAGTATATGGACTAGCGTTTCCGTCCAAGTGTATTATAACGCTTTTAACGCATACACGAGCATTATGAAAATTATTATTATTATTATTATTATTATTATTATTATTCTTATACGCATGGCCTGAAATCGGCCATGGACATGGACTAGGCCACGTGTATAAATCACTCATTCATTTACAGACTGAATATACACCTGGAGTGCAGCATATATAAAAATTGAAATATTAATAAATCTTTCCGAATATTTAAACTCAAACCAATGTTCGTCGACGCCTAATCCGCACACAATAATTGTACCGAGTTGCACAACCATAAGTAACCGAATCCTCAACACGGGGGTCCCTTTGTCAATAAGTGCACAGCGGTAAGACCAAGACCACACCCCGAAAGGAAACGAATCTTCAAAAGACACAATTGAACTACCTTCCGAAATAAGAAGAACGAAATAAAAAAAACCACACGTAAGCTGACGGTAACGCGACACCTGGGTGTTCATAATAAAACTGGATAATAGCGATCATTCCCACAAAAGCAGGCCTAAAATAAACATCGGTAGCCCTCGGGATATCGCACAATGTAAAGAGACGCATATCATTACTGATGAAAGCTCAAAAATTCATATTTCAATAGCGAAGGTTAACACAAAGAGCCGGGCATGCGCGATCGCTCGTGAAAGGATTTTTCTTGTTATTCCGATATGAAATAAGTTCTGGTGAGGTCAATTTCAAGTCGTATATCAAAAGTGTTTCATGAGAGCTTTCAGAGTTTTGTTGTGTTTCGTTTCCGTCTGGTGGAAAATGTGTGTGCAGTCGGCAGTGCAAAAAGGGTTGCCGAAAAAAGTAAAAGATGCACTCTGTAAAGGCTTTTATAATTTCAAGTGTAATTGAAATATCTTAATGTAATTGATTCTGTTTAAAAAACGTTTTAATGTGTATCTTTTTTGTTGTATTTTGGATCTTATATATGTTTTTTCGTTAATACCGTTCTGGTGGTTTATTTAAGGTAAAGCGTTTTGTGTAATTAAGCTTAGTACAAAATGTTTTCTTATTCTCGATGTTGTTATTAATATTTAAAAAGTTATTTTTATTTATAAGCTGGTACTCAATATGCAAAAACCCTCAGAGGACTTAATTTTTATTTTATTGCTTAGCGGCAAAAATAAAAATGTTTTGCATGTATACGAGTCTTTTCTATTTTCGTTTATTCAAAAATTACATTCTGCAACGAAAATTTAATTATATTTCGGACTTCGCCTTAGGAATTCCGTCGATATCATTATATTTCTCAATTTTTCCTTCATTAATTTTTTATATAGATTTTTGACGACTTTCAATAAAACGAAAAGTGCCCAATTCTCTCTACGGATATATATACATACATATTTATTTTTTTAACGAGTCGGTACTAACCCACATTTTTAATTAAGTAGAATTTTCATCAATGAATATTTCCCAAATAATATTCTAACAAAACGCTTTGAACACTCCACGAAAATTACGACGCCGAAACTTCGCCTCACTTTCGTGTACAAATAACCTTAAATAATTCATGCCTCACCTTTAATAAGCTATTCATAAGTTAACAACTGAAGTAAAATATTATTTAACACTGGTCACTTAAATACGAATGTGACGTCAATCAATATTTAAATGATTCATATCGAAACCATTTTATAATAATGAAAATTTCATACCATATAACCATGAAGAATTTTATTTATTGTATATAGGACATGACATATTCATTTCGAAATTGATAAGCATTGCCATCGACTTTGCCTCGAAATTTTCTCCTAAAATTTCCTTTGACTTCCCTTTGAAAGTCCAACTTCCCATCGAGTTTTTCCTTCTTCCTCGTGCTGCAGGACACTCCATTTGCGATTCGCTTTGATGCGCCTGGACTGCATGCAAGAATTTTATATGCAAGTGCATGAGGACATGCATTTCATGGACTTTGCTTCACACACTGCACGGATTCGAACGAAACGCACGCGATTCTCATTTTTATGTAATATTTTACGTGCTGAATCGGAGTTGGTGATTTTTTAAATTGATCTTGATTGCTTTGATTGCTTTTTACATATTATGTATGTTCAACGTTTATATAAACATGTTTTCTATGAAAAACGCATAAAAATTGCACGTTTTTTTGTTAGATTCAACATCATCTTTTTGTGTGTTTTCTTTTTTGTTGGTGTTGTTAAAAAAAAAAATTAATATGATCTGTCAAATATGATAATGACGTGTCTTATGATACACCTGGGGAAAAATTTGGATTGCTAACACTATGCAGTATGGTTAAAAAAGACTTTAAGGACCATAGACTCAAGGTTCTGTTATTTGAATTATAAAAAAACTCCTTGAGTTGGGAAATCGTCAGTTGAAAAAAATATTTTAATATAAATGTCAAATTTTATTTCAATTTCAAAAATAACTCAAGATTATTCATGAAAAACGCAATCACATCCATAAAAAAAAATTGAAAATAAAAACCATTCTCACCTATCTGTATGTGTGTTGTCCCTATTTGTTGCTGTTATTCAAAAATTAAATGTTTGACGTCATCTGTTAAATATGAAAGTTGATATGTCTTACGATATATTTATGGGAAGCTGGAGAAAAACTTGTATTGCTAATATCAAAGTATTGCAATGTGGTTAACTCTTTCTACTCGCGAGGCTTTTCCGCAGTAGTCATACTGATGTTCATTTTCCAAGGTTTTATCTACAATATTCATTCAATTCAACATAAAATATTTGTAGGCAAGCTTATAGAATCGGCATTATATTTCGAATTTTTTAATTGGTGCACCCATATCAAATTCTGAACTATAAAATTATAGAACCTTGGTACACCCAGAACACCAAACGAGTGGAAAAGGTTAAAAATATGTTGAGAACCACAATATGTTATAAATCATAAAAGATCTCATTTTATTAGATGAGAATCAGAAAGTTGCCAATTGAAAAAATATTTTGATACTGAAATTAAATTTCGTAAAAAAAAAATGCAAGATTTTTTGCGTTTTTCATAAAAAAACGCATCCACACAAACTTTTCATCACAAAAAAATTTTCATTAAAAAAATCATATTCGACCCAAACACCCGAATCAACCCAACAACCACAACCTCCCACACTCCAAAGCTCCCAAAAAAAATCACACACACTCCCATAAATCTCACACACGTAACGACTAGATAAGGGGGAACGGAAACACGGCGAGTTCGTAAACGGCGTTAATTAGACGCGCAAGTATGAACATGTTCCGAGTTCCGCAACAGCATGATGGTTTCGTGTCGAACCTGGCTCGTTCGGGGCTTTCGAACAATTCAAGTTTTGCCGTACACCTGTTAAGTGGCTTCCGGGTAATCCCGGGCTAAATCCGTGGAAAACTTTCAGCGGAGCCGAAGAATCATCGTTCGGAGCTTTCGGGGGGTGGGGCCGGGGGTGGTGAAAGTCACGACGCGGGTGCGGTTTGGATCGTATTATTTTGGGGTCGATTCAAATTTGTATGTGATTGGGGTTTTTGAGAGTCGGTGGTGTGGTTGTTGGATGGTGGATGAGGGTTTTTTTGATTTAAATGAAATGTGCTGCTTTGAAGGGAAGTTGTGCTTTTTTGGTTGTTTTGGACTGATAAGATTTTGGGGGTGTAATTATTGTGATAATGTGACGGGAAGTTGTTTTTTGTAGGACTTTGTAGCGGTACCACGACAGCTGGTCCAAAGACAATCTGTCCAACAATAACTCATCCAAGACAACTTGTTTAACGACAACTGGTCCAAAACTATCAGACCGATTGTCACTTGGACAGATTGTCTTTGGACGAGTTGTCGTGCCACCTTGGAGCAGAGCAGGCGCAGGAACAAGAAGCAGCCGGAGCGATAGATTTTTACTCGGAGCAGGAGCGGAGCACAAAAATTTATAATGTTCTGATGCTCCAATTACATGTTTTAAATTTTTAAAAAAATTAAATCTATGTCAAAAATTAAATATTATAATCGAAGGGGAAGCCCACCATCCCGCCTGTGACATGCACCCCACTTAATTAAATATTAATTAAAAAAAATGATAAAAATCAATACGATTTTTATCATTTTTTTTTCTACTCAGTGATGATATTCCTCCTAATTGTGATATTATTTATGTATTTTTATATTTTATATTAAATATTTCAATAATTAATTTAATTTAATTGGAGCGTAGAACGGAGCACGGAGAAGAGCTCGAACAAGTACTCTAATGCCGGAGCGGAGCAACTAAAAAAATTGGTCGCTCAAAAGCCCCGTTTTCTTGTGAAAAATTTATATCAAAACATTGCGAATGCAAAAAATATTTAATATCACTTCAATTTATATTAGTCTTCGAAAAATTCTCTTAATTTTTCATTAAGTGATTTAATATTTTTATTATAAAACAAACTATTTTCGATTCGATTAAAAATTCTAATAAGAAAATTAACTTTCAAGAATCTCTATATATTAAAATAATCCCTTTTTAAGTTTCAGATATACACGTGTTTAAATAAATTATATAATACACCTAACAAACAATTAATAATTTCAATAATCAATAAAACATAAATGATCGACAAAACAAACTATATTTATATTAAAAACACTTTTTTGAACGCGTGCTAATTTCCATGCTAAGCGATCCGTATTCGATAAAAGAAACGGACCGTCAAGGCGTTTGGAATATATATTTTGATAATTACAGCACTGAAACGGACGCCTTAATGAATATTGATCAGTCTTTACTTTCGACATTTATATATGAAAACAATTTTTGTTAGCCTTTCAGGTCGCTTGGAAACAATCGCGACGCATGAGGATTACGACCTGAGCTCAATATCAATATCTGAAGGCGAAAAACGTTTACGGCTAAACGTTTTCAGAAAATAGTCACTTAAGAGACCAATTCGAAATCACTTTATAGGCACTAAATAAGTTTTATATGGCGAATATTAATTTGGATTCATATTTAGAATTTTTTTAAGTGTTTAGTTGCAGATTTCTTTGTATTTCTTCGGATTTTTTAAAATTATTTAAACGTTTCATTAATAACGATTAAGATTCTGCATTTAATGAAGAATCCACGTTTATAAAAAAAAAAATATTTATTAGAAGAAAACGTTGATAATCCAATAGGTGTTGTGCAAGTCTCACGCGACTCAAACACGCACTCACGAAAAAACCAGAGATCAACAAACTTTTTCCGCTAAAACGACGATAGAAAACGGCCATAGATTTTCATAAACCTAACGCAATATATTTACGATTTTTTTTTATTCCCTTTATGTTTTTGTTTGCGCACTAAAGCGATTAACTCGATCCCGTTCGTGTAAAACTCGAGAGTTTCGCTCACGAAAAACACTTACGTATTCCGAATTTTGAATATCAAAAGGGAGCTTTCGAAATTTTGACGTTTTTCGATTCGAATTAGAGAAAGCTTCGCAGAGGATTGTAATTTCGCGAAAATAATTAAAAAAAAAACGTAATAAATTATGGCGTGTTGATTTAATCGTGCTAATGCGTTTATCTAGATTTCTGAATATATCGAGCGACCGAACGTAAACATTCAAATGCGAAAAAATATATTAAATATATGCATATTTTTTTAATAATATGCGAAAATTTCAAATCGCATATTAATTACAATATTAAGTGAGTGGAAAAATGTTTGAATTCATTTTTCTAGATTGAATATTTCTGAAATTTTTCACAATTATTATGTCGAATAACCTTGATTATTTTTATCGAAGCTTTATTATTATAAAAAGGTGACTTTTAATACTGAAATATTGCAGAATAAAAATTAATCAAAAGATGAGATTACCAAAAATAAGTATAATTAATTACAACTACGAACTATTTTTGGATTGAATTACGACCTGATTTTCATCGAAAATATTATTCATATTTCATATATCTAAAATCAAAACTGATTCAATAACAAAACAGAATTATTTATATAAAAAACGACAATAGCTTATACGATCACAAAAAAAAACTAGTTCAAATACCAATAAATAACCAAAAATCGACAATATTTATAATCCACCATCACTCAACAAATACATGACACGAAAACGACAAAAGACCACAATCACAATACAAAAGACCAAACAAAACATACGAATTGAAAATACACGCCTACCTGTTGTCACCGCACACCTTGTCCTCAGAAGACCACCTTTGTGACATTTCTTCGAAAATAAAACACATTTTGGGACCCCCAGTACTCTTCACAATCAAATAATTAGGCCAAGAATAACCGAGATATCGATAAACGGAAAAATCGTGAGCGGTATATGTCGATTAACTGCCGTCTATTGAACATATCAAAAAGTTTACAATGTAATCGTTTTTTTATATATTAAAATATATATAATTCTATTGTTCTGATGATGGATTGTCGAAAATTTCATGAATTCTCACCACTTCGTGGCTTCCTTAATATATGTAAAAACGCAGCGAGTGCACTGTGTCACTTCGACCGTTTATTATGAAATGTTTCTGGATTTTTTCGTCGATCCTGCAGGATGAAAAATAACTTTTAGGTGTCCTTTGTGATGTCGCATCCCGCTGCTATTTGACCATAAAGACGCGTGTAAAGGATCGCAAAACGAACCTTCACACTCGAACCCGCATTGTGCGTTACAATTTATATAATAAATGCCGAATTTCTCACGTGGACATTGTGTTTGGGGTGTTTTTTTGTATATCTTGTATAGCGGGTACGAGATTTTCGTAGGGTTCCGTATGCGCGGTTTCGCGATAGCGCGGTGTTGATGGTTTGAATTTAGTGAAATTTTTGGGTGAGGTTTGTGCATGGTGAACTTTAAATTGCGCGAGATTTTTCGTTTGAAATTTTAAGTTGGTAATATGATGGAAATTTGAATTTTCGATGAAATCTGATAATTCAGAATGTTAGTGCATGTTTTGTGTTGGGTGATTTTTAAATTTGAATGAAACTTTGTATAGTTTTGTAATAATATTATTTTAGTAAATTTTTGAAGCAGTACATTTATCTTATGCAGCTAATATAATATTCATTTTTTGAAAAATAAAATCTCAAGAATTTTAAATATTGAAAACGATCCATTAACTTTTTTTAATCATTTTACATTAAAAATAATATATGAAAGTATTGGATTAATTTGATTCATACTTTGAAAGTAACAGATAAACTTAATCGTTTTCAAAATTAAATACATAAAAAAAACTAAAACTATCCATAAAAGTCTTTTAAAAGTTTCACAACTTTACCTCGACTTTACCGTTTTCAGGTTTCAGAAGACCGTATTTTCTAAATTCAAACTTATGTTTTGAATAAGAAAAGCAACTCTCCCAACATATTTTCAAATCACATTCTATTTATATTTCATTGAAAGCAACAAGCATTTTCATTTACTATTATAATTCCACCTATTCTTATACGAATCCGTCTGGCACAAACCATAAACCGAAGCACACGCGTACCAACTTTTTTTTTAAATACACAACAATCGTTCATCGTTTTGATATTTATTTATTTATATTTATCCTCGGTCGTAGACGAAAAGAATAAAAGCGTACTTTTGTGCGCGGAGACACCCCGCGTGGAAATCGATAAATCTCGGAAACTTTCTTATTAGTGAACAGCTTCGCGCCGATCCGACCTAACCTTCTCAAATGTCGTCTTTTCTGTTTTATTTGTTTATTTTTATCCTATTCGTTTCGTTCTGGTCATTGTCCGGACTCGAATGCGTCTCCATTGTGAAGATGATGGGACGGTTTTGCATTTTTTCCATTTGATAATTCTAAGAAAAATTTTTGTTAACTTCAATGAAAACAAGTCGATAAATTTTGTATATGATTCGTATAATTTCATAAAAATAAATATGCAAAAATTATGATGTTATTTCAGTGTAAATTTTGTGTTTTTGAATCGATGGGACAATATCGAAAATGTTGTTTTCGTAATTTTCGATTCAAAATTTAAAAATTGAGAAATCTAGGTCCGAGTTGTTTCTTTCACTGTGCACAACAATGGTTCACTTACCTTTTGAATTTTAATACGAGAATCCCGTTCTAAATCTTATGGCGTAAAAAGACAGACGTCGGAGTGAAGCTGTTTCTTAAACGGTTTATATCATCTTTATTCCAGCTCACATTTAGCGCGAGATTTTTCTCCTTTTTATCGTCCTTTTCTCTTTTTTTTTTATTCCATTCACCATACAACTTTTCGTCCAACAATAGCCGCGATTTACGATGATTAATCGCATTAAGTTAAACATCGCCGACGAAAAAACGCAAACAAGAACCCAACGTTTTCTTCTTCCGTACATCTCACGTTTTATTTTTAGTTAATTAAAAAATATTCGAACGCAAATACATCATCACGCGCATTTCCCTAGCACACTTCCACCTATCGGTCGTTCGTGCGAACTACAACATAAAACGCGGCTTTAACACAAAGCCGCGACCTTTCTCCCAGCATAAAGCCGAATTCGTTTCGAAATTACGGCGACAAAAAATCCACACTATATCATTTTTACTATGCAATTCATCTACAATAAACCTCGCGTCGCACACAACGCCGGTTTTGAATAATTCGAACGACACTTTATTACTTCTTCATCCGCACTTCGCGCCGAATTGGCATGCATAATACACCACTCGGCTAGGTTTATTTTCGCGGCTTCGCAAACATTCCCGGCACACACACATAAGGGGCATCCGAAGGACGGGGCTGTTTTATGTGTCGAGGAGGGTTGTTAGTTGTTAACGCAATTTGTCGGCGGCAGTAAACGCAAGTGTCGCCTTCAACTTTACAATTGCAATAAAACGCAAGAAGAGGACGACTTGCAGGAGCCTTCGATGGTGTATTAGAAAATGGTGTGTGCTTTTTATCAATTTTTCAGAATATTCAATTTTGTACTGAGTACTGTAAAGGTAGTTTTTATGGGGACAGTTTAAACGTGCATTATGTAAAATATGCATTTAACCTGAGCATTTAATATCGTTGAAAACATATCTGTAACTTAAAACGAATAAAACTTGGATTGGAATGAATGCAGATAAAAGATCGGTAACGCCGCAAACACGAACAGGGCGAAATACCAACCGCACGACCATTATTCACAAATTTCATAATTTATTCAAAATGAGCCGAATTGTTAAAATGTGAATAAAATTAAGATTTTAACAAAAGGAAACATTGACAGTTGTATTCTATTGTCTGTGAAGGAAGACTTTACTCTAGCGACATTGTCACCTCTCGATGATTTCAATGTGCAAATATATTTTTTCTATTGATCATTTTATATTTTTTAATGCTCACATTATAATGCCGAAACATTTTTTCATTGTACACTATAAATAAAATGAAATTTTTTAATTCATCAAAAATAATGCGTATCGTATGTTATTCTAATGCACAAATAATTCGTTTAAAGGTACAATCTTTATTTTTTGAATGCGGTTAATCGCACCTGTTTGATTATAAACGATGAACTCGCTAAATACTAAAGTTAAGCGATGCATAAAACGTTTAGTATTTGAATTTATATGTAACTCAAATGGTCTCACGGACAATTTAGATAGAAATGATTTCAATATTCATCTCTTTGAGAGTGACCTTCTCGAACTTTCAATGAATGTTCTGCAATGGATATTTCCCTTTATATAAATATATGAATACATATTAATAAAGTTACTGGTCAATAAAACACGCAGAAATGGTCCAGTGCTTAAATGTTATTGCTGCTCCGACTGATCCGTATTCCAGAATTCATTTTTTGATTTCTTAGAAATACATAAAACTGACCGAACTTTTATTATCAAAAAAACGACTCGTATTATTCTAAAATTATTTTTTATAACAATAAATATCAACCAACCGCTTCAATATAAACACATAACAGTTCTGGAAAATAGAGAAATTAAAATTTTGGGCTATCGATTTAGTCAAAAGAGATGTCAAGGGCGGCGCCAAGTTCACCCACGCTGTTTGTATAGTAAAAGTGGTAAAGTCACGTGCCATTGTCGGGGTAAATATTTTTATATATTTCGGTCCTAGATTGTGGAAGTACGTGACCCTGTATTCTGTTATGGAGTCGCTACGTACGAAAATCAAAATCGTTTCAATGTTGACGTTTCGTATTTGTATCTAGTTTATTCGATCCGATAAATGAAATATTTTATTAGCAACGTGTATCGTATCTATTGATAAATGATATCTGTCTCAATACGAAAAAATGATTGCTGCCATGTTAGGCTCAAAAGTAACTTTTTTATACGTAGTTAGTTTCATTGACATGATAATTTCGCATGTAAAAATGAAACGATTTTTTTATCGAAAAACACCGACGATACGCACAAATACCGATGCGATTAATTATTTAATTAAAATTAATGATAACAATAAACTTGTATCGCTTTCACCGTCGTGTAATGAAAGCCTGATAATTTCGTACACATTGTTACATCGTCCGTTTAATTAGACGCATTATACGAACCACGATCGAACCGACACAATGTATACAAATTAACATAACAAATTAATTAATTTCAACAACGACAAGAAAACCGAACGCGCCCTTTTCAAGCAGCACAAAGGATGCCAAAATTTTTGTGTAAGAAAGAAATGTATAAAAATACGAGACTGGGCGTGCAGAATCAAAAGATGGGAAATGGAACATGATTTTATGGTCTCTATTTCTTTCCAAAGCATACAATTTTGATTTTATAATGAAACACGTTATTTTTCATCAAAAAACAATACAATTAGAATGGTTCGTACTTTGAATTTTTTACTATTTAGTGTCATACTTGTTATAATTTTGTATCATAATTCTCATGTACTTCATCAAATCGAAATACACACTGGACAAATCTACAAATGTATTTGAAAAAACAATTAAAAAAAATGAATTTGAATGCATTTGAACGATATAGGGAGGGGAACGTTACAAAAGGGTTTAATGTACTATGTCAATTTACAGTTTATTATTGATTTTCAGTTAAGTCAATATTATTTAAAAAAAAAAAAATTCTATTTAAACTAAAACACAAATATATTATACAATTGAGCACAGGATTTTTAAAAGATCTTTCCCACAAAGAAACTTTTAATAAAATTTAAAAACATTTTTCTCTTTTGACTTCGTACGATGATGATGATGCACATTTTCATATAAAAAACCGTCGCATTTGATTCTGCACGATTCGTGCACGAAAAATCGAAAGTTCTCAAATATTCCTAGAGTTGGAATCGCTCCAGTGACTCGGCTGTATATTATGATAAAACACATTCGTCTCGCCGGCTATTTTGGACCTTCGGCTTTGCGAATCCGGCTAGAAGCGAAAATAAAGTGCCAATTTGGTTCAGCCGAAACTATGTAGCCTTGTTCTGCGTACATTTCGCATATGTGTGTACGCTAAACATTCGAGCGAAGTGACGTCTTAAGTTTCCGCAAAGTGTTTGCTCGGCTGAGCCGAACCTTTGATGTCGGCCGCCAAAGGGGAGTGTTGTCTTTTTCGACGATTGTAAACGAGAATGTGTTAAAATGTAATGAGACTTTCGTATGAAGGCGTGTGCCAAATTGTTCGGGACTTACGAGATTTTTTTCGGGGTAATCGGTTGTTTGGTTTTTGCGAACGATCCTTTTGTTTTTTTGAAGCTGGAAATGTACTGTGTAATAATTTAGATGAAATAATATTTGACGTTAAATTAGTACAAGATTTTCAAAGATTACAGTAGAATCTCACTAATCCGGCACTTCAATAGACCGATACGTCCAATAATCCGGCACCCTCCGCCCGCGCCCGCTCCGTCGTCGTCTAGCAGTCTAACCTCAAAACTTATCACGGACACCTGCGTTCGTATTTACCTACTGTTTTCAAGTGAGAATAGTGTAGTTAAAAATGTCAAGTAAACGGAAACACAAGACTCTAGCTTTGAAAGATAAAATGGACATTTTAAAGAAGTTAGATAGTGGAGAAAACATGTGCAATCCAGTAATCTGAACATTCCAATAATCCAGCACCTTCTAGTTTTTAATCGTGCCGGATTAGTGAGATTCTACTGTATTTGGATAATGAAAAAGTGTGTCAAAAGTTAAAATATATTTTGACTGACGTTTCAGATAATTTATATTCGAATATAAATTGTCTAGTTTAGATATATTTCAATAAATGAAAATACAGTTTAACTGGTGCTCACTAGTTAAAAATATATTTTCAACTTGACAGTTCAGATTTTTTAAATGAATGTGTTAAATAATGTGTATATTTTACTTTCATACCAGGTTATTGGAAATATTTTAATAATACAATTATCTCAACAATTCATTCATCATAAAAACTTTAGTTTTGAGACCATATTAATGAAAAAGTGACGTTTAGTGGTGGCCCATGTTAATGGACATGTGAAATTTCTGTACCTTTCCCTTTGACTATGATAATTAGTTTCTTGAAGGGAGAAATAGAAATGATAGAAACACGTGCAACTGTCATTCTAAATATAATAGTTTGCCAGTAGCGTTGGCAACACTGGCTTACAATTAATTAACTATAATACACTTCGTCTGATCCTGACCAGTTAAATTATATTTCCATTGTGTCAGATGAAACAACTACTTGGGTCAAATAAAATATATTTTAACTAGTCCAAATACACTTAACAGTAACATATACAGTAAAACCTCGATGTATAAAAACCTGCTATTAAAAATATAAATTATTTTTCTGATCAATCAGTAAAATAAAGGTTGTACTGCACTTAACATTGTGTATCTGTAAAAATTTGACAAAAAAAATCTTTTTTTAACAAAACATAAACTTAATTATAATACAAAATCATATGAAAACATCAATTACATTAATATTTTATTATATTTATATAAAAAATTCAAAAAATCATATATTTATACACAAGAGCATTCCACTACGAAAACATCCCGACGTATTCGCAGACCAATATCTCATTTAAGCAACATCGACTTCATAAACACCGAATATTATTTTTCATCCGAATTTTTGCTGAAGCATATCAGTTCGCTAAGATTATGCATTATAAATCATCAATGGCGCACGTCTAAATTTATGCGAGTTTTCCGGTCGATTTGAAACGACTCACACATGAAATTCTCACATGAATAATGAATATTGTAATATGAGTCGGGGCGAAATGTTTTTGCAAGTTAGTCAAAATATTATTTAATAATATTTTGATAAGAAAACTATACATTGTAACCGATCCAAGGGTCCTTTATTACTCGAAAAAGAAAAATCGTGCGATAGTTCTATAACAACATTATTCTGTCAATATTTGCTGAAACGTGGGGATTCGAATAGAGTTTAATAATATATATTATACCGTGGCACGACGATTGGTCCGATGACAATTCGTCCAACGACAACTCGTCCAAGACAATTCGTCCAAGCGACAA
>JAOXNN020000007.1:117033-132369 GCA_028571205.2 Hydropsyche betteni
ATAAAGACCATATACGCATGAAGAATAATTTTATAGATGCAAAAAAATAATCGTATCGACGCGTCGTTTTAAAGTCGCGAGCGTCATCGTACAGACGAACACATAAACGTACACACGCACACAGAAATCCGCTATTATATATAGGAGATAAATATTCAAACTCTTGTGAAATTTTGATAAAAAAAATTCATATAATGTTGATATTGATGTATTACGTATTTTCGATAAAGATGAAATTTATATAATATTTTTTATTACGTAAAAATAAATATTTGAAATATTATACGATTGTTAAAAAATATATTAAAAAAACATCTCGAATGTTTCGAAAAAAACTCAATTTCCCAAGAAATCCGATACCCGAGCGCCGGCATTACGCCGAAACTAAATCGGATTTTCATTAAATATTTTCACCGAAAAGCCTTCGACTTCCACTCCGCGTGTTCATTATCAATATTTTGAAAACGGGGCTATCGCATATTTATTTATACACATATAAATATTTTCGTCGGTTTTTATCAAGTGCGGCACGCGACCGCGTGACCCGCGTACGCAAACGAAAAAGAACCTCCAAAGGTACGAAAATATTAAATATGTCTCCGAGGGCCGAGCTCCTTTAACCGCCCACCACCCACTCCGGTGTTTCCCGTTTTTCGCATTCCGATAATAAAAGGATACGGCAGCAATTTAGGACTTCGTTTATGTCCCGCTCAGAGCGAAATATGTCCCGCCGGCCCGCAACTATAAACGTACGTACCGTACTCTCTTATTTCTTACGTACCGTGGAATACATAAAAGATTTCTGTACGTGGAGTGTGTTGTGTGGTGTGGCTTTTTTTCAGATGTAAGAAATTTTCAGGGGAAAAATCGAGCCGCGCGTTTTCGAATAAACAATGAGCGCGCGACAGATACGGCGCACGCTTACATCGCTCACGTTTTTGAATATTGTATAAATGTTGTGTTATTTTTTTTTTGAGTGTGTGAAACTTTGGATTGAATCTTTGATGTGTGCTTTTTTATGTATAATTCGAAAAAATATTAATATGTGATACAAGATACTTCAAATAAGAGTTCATAAACAATACTTTTGCTTTCATTTCGGTCAAATTTAAATGTTGCGCTATTTTATGAATGTGTGAAACTTTGGATTGAGTCTTTGATATGTACTTTTTATGTATATTTAAAAAAAACATCAAAATGTGTTACAAAATACGTCAAATATATGCGCTAAATAAGAGTTAATACGAAATACTTCCGTTTTCAATTCGCTTACAATTAGATTTAAATATTAAGTTATTTTTTCGAATCTTTGGTATGTCCATTTTATATATAATTTAAAAAACACTAATATGTGCTACGAAATACTTCAAATATATGCGCTAAATAAGAGTTCATAAATAATACTTTTGCTTTCATTTCGCTCAAATTTAAATATTGCGCTATTTTTTGAATATGTGAAACTTTGGATTGAGTCTTTGATATGTATTTTTTTATATATATTTAAAAAAGAACATAAAAATGTGATACAAAATACGTCGAATATATGCGCTAAATAAGAGTTAATACAAAATACTTCCGTTTTCATTTCGCTTAGATTTAAATATTGAATTATTTTTTTGAATCTTTGGTATGTACTATAATTTTAAAAAAATACTAATATATGATACAAAATATTTCGAATATTCGCGTAAAATAAGAATTCATAAACATATATCGTTCGAATTAAAATAATTTATTTTTTTGAATGTGTGAAACTTTTAATTGAATCTTTGATATATGTTTTTTTTTATATTCAATCTAAAAAATAATATAATAAATATATACGTTAATAAGAAATACTCCCTTCTCAATTTTCAGATATAAATTAAATTAAATTATTATTATTAAAGAATACAAGCACGTCCAAAAATATATCCAACACCCATCAAAATTTCGACACCACATCAAAACAACAAAAACTTTAAAACATTCGAACGGCTTAAGGGCTTATGAAAGCCTCAAAGCGGCGAAGAGACGGATACTTTCGCGAATTTCGCTAAATGAAACAATGCTTCACACACAACGATATGATAAATGCGAAAGCCTCTCGCAAATCCCCGCAACGGAACCATTCGCTTTATGCGAAATTATTTAGTCTGTGTGTGTGTGCAAAAATTGGACCATTCGTTTCGTGAAATTTGTCGAAACGTTTGCTTTCGAAGTTGGACCAGTGTTGAAGTTGTCGAAGTTTCCTCTTGTTCGATGGATATGCTTTGACGTTTGAAGGGGTGTTGATTTAAAATTAACAATTTAATATTATTGATAAAATTAAATATTAATCTTTAAACGTTTGTTTATTGATTATTGAAAGGAAATTTTATTTGAATTATCAGAAAAAAATCGTCATTGAAAATCCAAATTATCGTTCAAGATATTATTTATTCGGTTGTTGTATTATAGTTTGTTCGTGACGATTTTTGATTCTCAGTGCTTTATTTAGTACAGAGTTAAGTACAAAAGGCGAGAGAGTGGTCGAATTTAAAGAACGCGACTTTTCCGGATTCTGCGAAACTTCAAAGTGGATTCGTTTCAGTTTCCGAGAAGATCTCTTATTGTGTTTTCTGCTCGTCGAGGAAATGTCAATGTTCCACCATCGGATTACGTCAAAGGATTAATTGTGGGAAGAATATTTATTCTTTGCGGCGAAAGATAATTACTAATATTGTATTCGAAAGAGCTTTTGATCGGTCCGGTTTAGTTGGAAATTCGATTCGATTTTCTCAAAAACAGACGATTCGATCATTTACTTTGATCTTCATATAGACTTTGACACGATTCGAAATCGAAACGCTTTCCCACGTCGTTTTTAAATAGGTATCGAATCAAATTATCGTTAATGAGATCCTTCCCAGGACACTACTAAAACATAATATGAGAGGACTTTGTAATTTTCATAACATTTGAACATTTCAGATCGCCCTTTACAATAAAGCCAAATTTATGTTTTACCTTTGATGCGACCGACTCATCTGCATATAATCATCAGCTTAGTTTACATTCATTTATAAACATTTACGATCGTAAAATACTGATTTAGACACTTCTTTCGAATTGTGGTTTTAATTTATTCTCGTAATTTAATCGTTTTCGTTTGATGTGCGCCTTTTTTATTGCTTGTATTTAACGCTCATTGTGGCTGAGGATCAGATGGTTTTATTGTTTTAATATTTTTATTGCGACTTAGCTATAAATCAAAGCAAATCATTCTTTACACAATTATTTTTATGTGAACGATCTTAATGTATGAATAAAAAAATTTATATGACAAAAAACCGAATAAATTAAAAGAAATGTTATGACATGCGGCCATTTTGAATATCGCCATTGGTTAAAGTTTTTCTATTGAATAAATAATGAAAGCTGATTGGTAAGTTATATTATATAAATGTGATCATAATTCATTCGAAAAAAACTCGTATAAATGTGTAGAATTCCAATTCAAAATAATATTCTTTATCACGAACTAAATGTGAAATATCGTTGTAATTAACAGCTTCGTAATTGGTAATCAAATGTATTAATCGGGCAATGAATCACACAGTGTATTCGAAAATGAGGGGGTAAAAATATCTTAAAAAAACAACTCGAAATTCATATAAAAACAATATTTATTCGCAGCAAATTGAAATATATACTTTTTAAATACAAATGCTTACAATAATATATCACTTTTTATTGAGAATAATAAATATACGTTTATGAGTCTTATAAACAACTTACATCATAATAATTAGCAGCTAATTAAAAATTTATTTCCATAATAATATCAATAAAAATCTCTGAAATAATCTCTTTTATTTTCATCCGAAATTCAGACGATGCGGAATACACTCCGTGTCTAGAGATTCGTTCAAATTCACAGGGGGTGTATGAAATATTATGCTGTGAGTAAAAATATGTATACGTGAAATCGCTAACATAAATATGTTATATACAAAATTTTTAAATAAATAATGTTTACATTGTGCTTGCTATTTACAGTAAAAATAAAACAACAGTCAAAACAATCCGACGTACGTTAGAAATGTCTATTGAAAAATGCAAAAGAAACGACAAATTCAGAATATTAGAAGTATGAGTGAAAAAATTTGCATTTTTTATTTACACAATATTTACAAATAGTCCACATTGATTTAATGACACATTAATTTATATATAAATCTTTTGATCTGTGTTACAAAAAATTATTGAATTGATGAAGTCCACGTTTTGATCGTTTTCGAAAAAAATAGATTAATATATGTAATGACAATGAATCAAAAGCATTTAATGCTATACCTTATTACATTAACAATATATTAGAATACAATTTAAATTTGGTATCGTTAATATATTTTTTTATAATATTATATATATATGTTCAAAGTGTGCTTTAAAAAAATAAAATATACTAGTACCTTTGCGTTTCAGTCGTTATTTATATAACATACATATATTTTATATGTACACAATACATATTACGTAGGAACGAAATTATATAATACAATTTAATATCGAAATAAATAATTTAATAAGTACACGCAAACTCACCCGCTTTTCTCTCGCACACTTTCTCCCTTCCCTCTCTCACGGTCAATCGAAATAATAAAAACGAACCGAAAAACAGAACAAACCATACAGCCGCATATCCAAATGCATATACATAAACCCGTGACTATATCGAAAAGCTCGTTTAATTTTTTTGAATTTAAATTTTCTTCGACTCACCGATCGTGCACTAGTGCTAAGAAGGCATTGGTCTTCACATGTATAATATATCAATTTAACATTAAACGTGTAATGCATCCCAGTAGTATATATATATAAACCTAGTTCACAGCCCGAAAGGGGAGGCAGCCCCCTACACGAAGTAAGTCCTTCCCCGGTGAGGGTAGCCCAGCTCCCTGGGGTGGTTGTACGAGCACGACGACGAACCTTCGACCTCGCAACTCCTCGGTGGCCCAGCCAAGGTGCAGCCAGCTCGGCTTCCGCTCCTGGCCATCGCCGGAGCTGGGAGGGTGCGGTGCTGCCTCGGATGAGGGTGGCATCCCTCGGGACACGGCCCCGACAGGCTGGGGCTCTTCCTGGGGACCTCAGACGGAAGACTCTTGAGGGACTGCGCCGAAGACACGGCCTTCTTCTCGTCCGCGTGCACGTCAGGCATGGCGAACCTCAACTTCTCCCAAAACCTCTTTTCGCCCCAATAAAACGCGCTATGGGACCTCAGATACAATTGAAGGTCGCTGTCTAAATTCAAAGCACTCACGTCGGTGGTTAGAACGAATATGATCTTGTTGCTCTTTGATGCTAATCTCAAACCTTTCAACGTTGATAGTACTGACGTTCTCAGATCGTGGTTCAGCCACTCCAATGTTAAAAAATTGATCGTCAGTACTACTATTATTCTTTTTGACGCTTCTGCCGTGCTCGATACGCTGTCGGATAAGTACGAGTTGCCGGTCATCATGTGTATGTCTCTATAGTGCAAGCATACGGAGTACCCAGCGCGTTCGAGTTCGGTCGAGATCGCCCTCGTCACGAAATCCTCATCTTTGATGCTGTAGATCATGTAAGCGTCGTACAACCTGTCGGCGTCCAGCTCGGCTATGTTTGTCGTCGTGTTGTTCTTGAACAGTCGCACTCCGTACTTGGAGTGGGCCCAGAGACGTACGTCTTGCCTGAAGGCGAACACGAGTGCTGCACACATGCACACGACGACGATGGCTATGAAGGTTCCGGCGAATATCGATATGTAATTTTGACCGATAAACGTCGGTGTGAAGAACACTTCTCTCTGCTCGACAGAAGTGGCCAGACGATTGTCCATGTAGTTGCTGCAGCGGCTCAACACCGAAGCGATCGTTTCTCGGTCGCGATTTTTGTCCGAATGGGAACAAAACATCTTTTCGGGATCGCCTGGGTTGCTGCGAAGCCACGATTCCAATTTGACAATGTTGCGACAGTCGCAAGACCATTTGTTCCCCTCCAGAGACACGTGCGATAAGCTGCCGGACGACGAGGCCAAAAGTTGCCACGGTGAAAAGTTAACGATTTTGTTCTCGTCCAGACGCAGCACTTCTAGATTTTTCATAGCTTTGAACGTATCGTTGCCGACGTGAGTTATTCCGTTATGATCCAAATATAGTTCGTTCAAATTGTGCAGTTGATCGAACTCGTCTCCGCGCAGCTCTTGCAACTTATTGCTTTCTAGATGCAGCACTTTGAGCGATTCGACTCCTTTGAACGTGCGATTGTGCACGTTGTGCAAGTTACTATTATTCAAATACAACACTTGCAGTTTCTTTTTGCCTATGAACACGTGGCTGCCGAGCTCCTTCAAATTGTTCCCGTCTAAATATATTTCGGTGGCGTCCATCGGTATTTTCGCCGGCACTTCTGTGTACCCGGCATTGGAACAATCTACGACGTTGGCAGTCCACGTTACGTCGTGATAGCAAGAACAATTAGACGGACAAGTCATTTCACAGTCGCAGGCGTCGAATTCGCAACAATGACACAGAGCAAAACAATGGCTATCGTACGGGCATAGGAATTGAGACGGCTTCATTTCGAGCATCGGCTTAGTCGCGGTCCCTCTGGCATGGGTGAGGGAGCACGATACCTTTTCCAAGTCCATGACCCTCGGATGCTGTCTAGTGTGCACCAATTGGTTGATCCTCTGAAGCCATTCCATGGTGCAGTCGCATTTGTAAGGATTTTCGCTTATGTAAAACTGGGCCACTTCTGCTCCGTCCGCCACCGGACTTAGAGCCAAAGCTCCTATATCCATCGTCTGTATGTTGTTGGCGTATAAAACTACCTTTTGCAAATTGGGCTTCTCGACAAACGTGCCCGGCTCCACTTGGGTTATATTGTTGTTGTTAACGTACAATTTTTCTATAGTGTTCGGCACTACGGAGTCGCTTATCTCCGACAGCATATTAAAGCTCGCATCTAAAGTTTTCAAATTAACACTTTTAGTATGGGCACAGCGCGGGAGTTGTTTGATCTTGTTTTTGTATATGTCCAACCACTCCAGGTCGTTCGGCAAGTCGTCATATTCGAACGCCGCTATGTTGTTATCAGATAAATTCAACCAACCCAAATATTTCACGTTACTGAACAAGCCAGATATATCAGCGAGTTTGTTGCCGTCCAATCTTATGGCTCTCAAATTTTTATTAGAACTGAACGCCGCCCTCGAAATAGTCCTGATTTCGTTCGATGCCAAATTTAACACTTGCAACGACGGTAAATTAACGAAACTTTCGGCCGTTATCGAAACTATACTATTGTCAACTAGTCTCAAACCGTACAGCTGATCTAAGCCTTCGAACGACGCGTTCACAATGACACTAATGTTATTTTTTCCCAAGTCTAACGATTTTAACACTCTCAAATTTTTGATGGCTTGCGGCACTCCGCGAAGATCGTTTCCGCTCATGCTCAAATCTTGCAGGTTCGTGACGTTTTCGAAAGCGCGCGCGTGCACCGAATTCAAATTGTTGTGGTCCAAGAACAGCTGATTCAACACGTACAGCCCCGAAAAATGATGGGCCAATATCACTTTTAAATTGTTGTGCGATAAAATCAGCGCGTGCAAGTTTTTCAATTCGGAAAACGCGTCTTCAGCCAAAATTTCTATTCTGTTCCCTTCTAAGTTCAAATTCTGCAGACTGTACAAATCGCGGAATATCGTCGAGTCGATTTTGCTCAGCGAATTGTGCGCCAAATTCAAAACGACCATCCTCACCAGGCCGACGAACGTGTCCTTCTTGACCCATTTGCTGGTCAGTTCGTTGTGAGACAAATCCAACACTAACAGCTGATTGAGTCCTTCGAACACTCCCGGCGCTAATACGTTCAACGAATTATTTCTCACATAAACTTCTTTTATATCTTTCGACGATTGAAACAAATCCGGCGGTAATGTAGTGATGTAATTACTGGACAAGTTGAGTATCTGTAAAGACGTTAAACCTTGTAACGATCTGTCCGAAATTGACGAAATCGCGTTCTCTTGCAAGTGCAAAATAGTCAAAGATCTCTGCGCCGAAAACACATCATCGGGTACAGTTATTATATCATTATTGGATAGATCCAATATTTCTAGCGCATTGTTACACTTGACCGACGACAACCCGAGCTGAGTGGTGTTTTGTATGCGATTGTGAGTCAAATTGAGCGTCTTCAAACTGTGCAAAGGGCAAAAAACACCCTGCGGCAACGTCCAAATATTATTCCTCGACAGGTTCAACTTCCTCAAATTGTCCAAGCCGGCGAACGACTCCGAATGCAGCTCCATAGTCATCGGCGACCAGTCCGCATTGTGAGTGGTGATCGTCAAACTCTTCAAATGGTGCAAGTGCGCGAACGTCGACGGCAAAACGGTGCGGATCTTGCACTTGTCCAGATGCAGTTCCACCAACCGCTCGGTCCTGGTCAAAAAATCGGGCGGCACGGACAAGCGGCTCTCGAAGAAGATCAACTCGTTGCAGGTCAGTTTTAAATGCATCAACTGGTGCAGCGACTGCGCAGGCATCCGATGCAGGATGGACGCAGCCGCGGAAGTGGTCCGCAGCCGGCAGGAAAGGCGGGAATCGGAAGGGCGCGCGTCGCAGGGCGCGTGCTGCTGCGCCCGCACGGCCGCCAACATGACCGCCAACAGCAGGGCCGGCAACTTGAGCCGCGCGCGCATGGCTCGGCGCGTGCAGCCGCGCGGCCGACACACGACCGACTGAACGGTCGGCGAGGCGCCTCATCGCCACCCCCCGCTAAAGCAACAGATAAGTGGTGGGTGAAGGGTGGTTGCGCGCGCTGCTTGGGCCGTTTTTTTTTTGTTTTTGTGGGATTTTTTGATTTTTGTGTTTTTTTTTTTTTTTTGGTGGTTTTTTTGATGGTTGAGGGTGGTTTTTTTGGGGTTTGGGGGTGAAAGAGGGTGAGGGTGGATATGGATGTGTTAAGAATTTGTTATTTTAGTAATCGATGAAATTTGTTATTATGGTTTTTGTTGATTTTGAAATTTAAAAACTGAGTATTTACGCTCACGCTCATACATACGCTTATTCTTACGTTTACGTTGACGCTCATATTCATGATTACGCTTACGGTTATATTTACGCTCACATTCGCGCATACGTTTATTCTTACGTTTACGTTGATGCTCATACTCATGATTATGCTTACGGTTATATTTACGTTCACGTTTACGCTCACGTTCACGCATACGTTTGTTTTTACGTTTACGTTGACGCTCATACTCATGATTACGCTTACGGTATTTACACTCACATTCACGCATACGTTTATTCTTACGTTTACGTTGACGCTCATACTCATTATTACGTTTACGGTTATATTTACGCTCACGTTTACGCTCACGTTCACGCATACGTTTGTTTTTACGTTTACGTTGACGCTTATACTCATGATTACGCTCACGACTATATTTACGCTCGCGTTTACGCATACGTTTATTCTTACGTTTACGTTGACGCTCATACTCATGATTACACTTACGGTTATATTTACGCTCACGATCGCGCTCATGTTTACGCTCAAGTTAACGCTCACGTTTACGCATACGTTTATTCTTACGTTTACGTTGACGCTCATACTCATGATTGCGATCACAGTCATATTTACGCTCACGATCGCGCTCATGTTTACGCTCACGTTCACGCTTACGTTTACGTTTATGCTTACATTTATGTTTACGCTTATGCTCAAGTATAAGCTCATACTTACATTTACGCTCACAAACATGTCACACTCATATTTACACTTACGTATACATAAACGCTTATGTTTACACTTACATTTGTATTCAAGCTCATACTCATATTTACACTCATGTTAACGCTTACGCTTATGTTTATTATGCTTATTATATATTATTATATATTTTTTATTCATTGGACTGACGATTTTGATGCACTCACAATCAGAAAATCTTATTAATTCTTCCCTCATATCATTTGCTTTTTAATTTTCCAAATATAGCGGAAAACAACACAAAACTAATGAGACTGAAATATCTTTTCATGTTAAAAGAATTTCATATTAAATTTCATAGTATACGTGCATAGTATTTTATCCGGACTTCCGTATTATTTCTTATTAACTGATTTTTCACGTAAAACGATTTTCACTGCATTTTAAAAAAAATTCTACAGCTTATTGTTTTACAATGAGTATTTATCATCTTTTATTCTGGAACCAAATTTTTTTTTAAAGAATTTACAAGATTTTTTCCAAAGTCAATGTGCCTTTAAAAGTTTGAAAAGATGAAAATTTTCGAATTCCCAGATGTATTTTGTATTGAATCATGAAAATATTGATAATTGATAACTTACAATTTATAAGTGAAAAATTTCACGGATGATATACAAATTTTTCTCTCTATAAATATTACAAATATATTCTCTAATGCCATGATGGAAGATATGTATTATAATAGTATAATATAATATGTAGTTATAAAGCTTTCATTAAATGTAATAACATTATAAAGATCATAATAATTAATTGAATTGTGAATATTCTAATTTTCAATAGAAAATTGTGATTTAAAAATACAAGAATTGACAAAACAGACAAATTTTCTATATTTTATAGTTATTTCAATTATTAAATCGCCGATGGAAAATCAACTAAAGAAAATTGATTTTTTTTTTATAATTTTCCATTAAGTATATGTCACTGAGAGTTTTTCTCAAATATTTCCTTAAAATTAAATTAATTTGATATTTTTATTTTAAGATGTCTATATTATAAATAAATAATTCTGAAAATTTTGTTTTTCTCCATCAATAAAATTATCATTTTATTTTTCCAAAATCGCTACGAAAACGTTATATGATACGAGTATAAAGAAAGCATTGCAATTATTTTAATACAATTATAAACATTAATAAAACAACAATGCCCAGTTTTTTTTCATTTTCATATTAATCGAAATCAGCATAAAATTTACTTTTATATTACACATCATAATTTTTGCTGAAACGTATTCATAGTGGCATCTGTTTCTGAAAATGAAAACACTGAAAACGCGCAACCCCACATTTTCATCAAAGCATTTTCCACACACATTTATTAAACATTAACAAAAAGAATGATTCGTGAAAATTTCAAATTAATACACATAATAGAATTTTTCCAAAATAAAACAACCACCCGCTTCACTCCCGCACAAAACTTGTAAGTCTATTATTGATAAATAACACAATCCAGCTTATTTTCTTCTTTGATCATGTGAAAGGAAAAATTCCGATCGTTCCGAAAGCAATAAAAATAGCTAAAATAACTTATTTCATGTACTTTGTTCGGGGAAAAAATTCGATAAGACCGTATTATTCACGTAAAAAATACACACATGCCGCATGTACGTAGCGTATAATAATCTAATAATATTTTTACGCGGATCCGAAACGAAAATATATATTTTAAAGCACACAATATATTGTGTATTTTCATTTCATTACGCGAACCTTTCGCGAATTCCATTCATTACATTAACCAGAATTTTTTTTCACGGTCAGTTTCAAAATAAGCGGATTAAGTAAGAAAGAGTTTCCTTTTTCGCATAACGAATCGTAAATTCGAACCGCGGGAAAACAATGGATTTTCATT
The DNA here is from genome assembly GCA_028571205.2 of Hydropsyche betteni. Classification (NCBI taxonomy): domain Eukaryota; kingdom Metazoa; phylum Arthropoda; class Insecta; order Trichoptera; family Hydropsychidae; genus Hydropsyche; species Hydropsyche betteni. The sequence continues at coordinate 128,686 of JAOXNN020000007.1, forward strand.
TCATGGAAAAAAGCTTTAACTCTTACAGAACCGACATATATTCATATTTGATTTATTTTGTAGATAATTTTCTGTTTCCATTATTTGATACAATGATTTTTTTTTATAAAAAATGTAAAAATCCAAAAATTTCTATAACATATCTTTTTTCGACCGATTGTTTTTAGAATTTAATTTACAGATTTTGCTTATAGATTTAATGATTATATATGAACTTATTTCTATGGGTAAAAATCTAAGAAATGAAAACCTAATAGGTGAAAGCCTAAGGAATTTAAACCTAGGAAATGGAAACTTGAGGAGTTAAAACCTAATGAGTGAAAACTTAAGAAGGCAAAACCTGAGTTAAAACCTAAGTAGTGAAAATCTAGAAGGGTGAAAACGATGAGGAGGAAAAACTATAGGAGTAAAATCCTTTTGGGTGAAAAAGATACAATAGGAAAACTATGGGAGTCAACTTATGGGGGTCAACATTCGTTCTATGAATTTTCTTGTAACTAACATTTGTATAATCAAAGTAGATCTAATCAATCATTTTTTTATTATTTGCACAAATTTCAAACCGTAAAATAATTATTAAAATAATAAAAACGGTTCGTGAAGAGTTGATGAGACGAGTAATATTCTCTTTCTCGCCATTATATTATATAGCGACTTTTTATTTTTCCCATAACTTTTTTAATCAAAGCGCACTAGTCTCAATTCCGATCGACATGGGAAATTACAATTTTGAAATTATGCTTTTCTAAATTTACAGTTGACACTGCGAACACAATGCCCATTGTTCGTCAGATGAGTGACTTACGCATAGCGGGTTAATTCAACAGAAAATCTGAGGTTCAAATTAACTTTTTTATACACACATGTATACCAAAAATAATTATGATATATTTTTGTTTTGTTTGGACAATTTTAAATTTAATAATTTTCTATACAACCAATCTAATTTTTCGTTTGAAGACGTTTCGTTTTCCTCCTAATTGAAACTATCATACATAAAAAAATTATATAATTATTTTAGTCTAATTCTTTTGGTTAATTTAATCATTATAAAATTTCCGCACAATCATCTGAGTTTCCCTGCACAAAAATCTTCGGGAAAACCCCGAAATTTCCATCAGCCCGTCATACATAAACGAGCACTCCAAGCCCAATCTATAGGCAACAGAGCCTTCTGCGAATCGACTAATTAATCTCACGTATCCCTCACAGCCGTTGCATATTCACGAAGCCTTCGTCGAAGCCCATGAATATCAATATAACGCACCGACAACGAAATAAAGCCTCCGCACAACGCGAAGCACGTAAATATTTCCAAAACGTATGCGAAACATCAGAACGGAACGCGGACTGCTTCGGACTGGAGCCAAAATGTCGTAATAAAATGGTAATTGATGTATTCCGTGTTGCTGGTGTGTGTCTGCGATTTTTGAGGATGTGCTGAGGTTTGGTTTCGCTTTTGTTCGGTGATGTGATGTGAAAATGTAAGTGAAATTTAGAGATGTATGTTTATTTGGGTGAGGATGTATGCGTATCTTATAAGTCAAGTTGGTGATGTAAGTTGTGAGTGAAGGTAATTCTGTAATTTTTCATTAACATATTTTTATTTTCAAATGAATAAAAATATACTATAAGAGCTCAAATTAAGTTTATTTACGGACTTCATACGTAAATTATGCATTATATGTGCTTAAATTATTATTTTTTTTTTTAATTTGGAGGTTATATTTATTAATTTTTAACTATATCTTTAAGGCGTATTACATATTGTATAGTAGCATTTTTTCCGTCTAAAATGTTATTATGTGCAAATTTAGGCGATCTTAGGAAAAACGATTTGTAAAGACTGTCAAACATAACCTCTCTACAGTAAATACAAATACAAACAACATGCAAAATTAGTTAAGAAACTGAATTTGAAAACTTACAATACATAAATTACTCAATACGTTATGCACCTATAATGTATTTTTATTTCTTACAATGAAAATTTTTCAATAAATAATTTACGCACCTAAAGTACAGGATTGCCGTGAATAAAATAGAAATATACGCAAACGTCATCACTCATTACCCTGACTCATGAGATACGCCTACGCTTACGCTCATCATAGTTTCACCATGAAATCTTTCCTCTATATTCAAATATAGAAAAAATGATTTCTTTTAATCATTTTTCTCTATATTCTAAGGAAATCCCTTTAAGTTTTCTCTATATTTTTAATTTATTTTTCTGTGTAAAAACAGCTATTCATAATGGCTTATTTTTTATAGCTCACTACAATAAACGAAGAAACGACTGACGTCTTAATTTTTTTAACTGTATATCGCTTTCCATAATATTATATTACGTATATGATAATAATATCCTCAACAATTTGAGAAACACAAAACACGGACTCGTATCGATTCGCATGGTGTTTTCCCCCATAAAAGCGATGTCTTGTATCTGTAAAGTGACGACTCTCGCTCAGACGCGTTTCCCTTTCGAATTTTTCGTTTTTATTTTCGTAAAATGCACATCCGAATCGCCGTCGTATATTTAGAGCGGCTCGTTTAACGACTATCACTAATTACGACGAAACGGTTGTATAACTCACTACATGGTAGAGTTAATTGAAACGCGTACGTCGAAAAAAAGCGATATTTTGGGCGCAGGGACGATCATTTTTTTTATTTAAATTATATTTATACTATTGAATGATTAGTTAATGAATGTTTTGAAAAAAATATCAGATTTTAATCTTGAAAAAATAACTTTGAAATAGAATCGTCTCAATCAATAATCTGTCACTTAAAATTTCATAATAATTATCAAAATCATATCTAAACCATAAAAATCAAAAACACTCAAGCTCACAAATCGAAATCTTAACAAACAATAAATATTTATTACCAATTTCACAAAAACGATATCGATGACTCAACAACAATCAACGATAATTTCCCTACCATTATAAATCCAAACACTATTCAGCTTGAATACATGCGTGGGTATCTGAGTAAACGAACGTTACCATTTAAAGGTACCACGATCGTATAACACCGTAACACGTCCAGAAAGATTTTATTTCTGTGAAAAAAAAAAATACTTATGTGTCCCGAGCGCCGTATAAATCATCCCGCCCCGTAATTAAAGGAGGCGCTCAACGGGTTAAGTCTATAAATATGGTAATCGGTTTCGGCTGGAGTGTTTTTATTCAATTATGCTGAAACTATTTCGTTATTGCGAAATATTCCGAGTTGGAATTCTTCGATCGGTTTCGGGATTCTTACTACATTGATTTTAATATGTCGGAGTTTTGTGAGCGAAGCGCCGCTCGGAGGGTGAAATTTAAAAAGTTTTTTTTAAGGCATTGTTTTTAAATATGGAATTCTTTTTGAAGTTTAATTTATTATGATTTTGAAATGTTTTATATAACATAAACTTGTTTTGTTTTATATTTCAGATTATTTTTTATCGTTTATATTGAAATTTTCAAATCTGTTGGAAATTAAAAGTTTTTCTTTAAATATTGGTTCATAAGTCCATTATCATCCTGCGCCATGACGTCGTCAAAATTCCTGCACTGGAGCCGCGCGGCGCAGTTGTGACAGACCTCGCAGTAAAAGGAAAAGCGCTGCGTATCGTCGGCATGCATCTGGACCTTTCGGGCCTGTGGCGGCGCAAACAGGCACAGGCCA
>JAOXNN020000007.1:134921-156623 GCA_028571205.2 Hydropsyche betteni
CCGCTCGACGGGTGTACAGCTGGCATGTGTCCACTTGACTGGTGTCCACCTAGGCGTTGGTAGGCTGACTTGTACCCAATATACAGAAGCGCACTGAGATAATAAACATTTTTGCAAGATGCTTAATTTCCCACAGGTCTTTATTTCTATGGTCTCTTTGGACGGTTGCACTTTTTCATGCATTTTTTTAACGAGTTCGCTCTAAAAATGTTTTCAGTGTGTTTCAGTTTATTTTCGAAATACGTTTTTGTTACATAGAAACTACAAAACAATTTTTTGTTTTGGGATTTTCATTCGAATTTCCCGATAGCTCATCAGAGCGCCGGCGCACGTATCCGATGTGGTTGACGACCACTGCCCATCGGCTATCTCTAAAACAAACTACAAATTACCGCGTCGTTGTCGAACAAAAGAATCGTTGTCTGCCGTGTAATTTGCCGGGCATTAAAAAGCACGGTGGTCCCCAAATTGAATTCCCGCTCGCGGCCGCCATTTTCTGGAATGTTGTGGACCTCGTTATAACGACGACACCATATTATGTTATACGCAGACGGATCGGATGGTAGTTATGTTATATTATATTTAAGATTGTATGATGATTCATCTATCATCATTTTAATTTACATATTTTCATTTATTACATAAAAAATACGCTGATTTTAATCGAAATTTTATTGAATTAATACAAACCAATTTTCATATATATGGTGTTAAGGTCTCCTTAAAAAGGTGATAGGTAGGATGACCATATTTCCCAAGATCCAAAACGGGACGCTCTACAAAAAATGCTCCCTCTACTGCTACTACCATGACATATATCTATGTGTAGTAATCACCATCAAGTAAAAATAAAAACCATCACCATTTCCATTTATTAATAATAAACACGATAGTTATTGATTAAATTGATAAATTTATAATAAATAACAAGCAAAAGCTCAACCTATATTACGGATAACAAGCTGTGATTAGAGTAACCTACACCACCGAAAACACCAATTTCTTTGGTCGAAAATATCATAGTTACTAAAAACTATCATACTTTGGACTAAAGAATGTTTTGTTCAAAATGTTCCAAATAACATGACCTATGACCTCTTCAAGGAAAGCTTCAGAACACCCTTTTTACTCCGACACGAATCCTCAACTATTTTTAGACCCAACTTCAACCAACTTATAAAACCTCATACCCAACATGAACAGCCTGTGAAAAAACCTATATATTAATAGCAACAATAAGCGTCGTCCGAGACAGATGACGCAGCCTTCGTGATCCGAATCCAGATCCCAAAATCGAACTTATCCATCGAAACAAAACGAAAACACACACATAATAATAATAAATAAAGCCGGAACGACCGTCCTTTCGAATCTCAGCGCTTGTCTAGCGAAGCCTATAATTAAAGTCGCATATCTCATACAAATATTTTACCTGTGCACGTGAATTATGCGACTATTCGAATTCCTTGTAAGGAAACGAACGGCGCCGATATTCTCGCTTGAAAAAATTCCGTTTTGTTCGTTAGTCGAGTTTAACGCTGTTATTATAGGCTGTAAAATATTTTTGATGTGAAAAATGTGTCAATTTTTGTCTCGGATCGCATAAAATTCCATATGCTTTTAATTGATTTGACGTGTTAAGTAGACACCCACTAAGCTATCTGATTATTTATAATGTACGAAAGGAAAATTGTGTGAATTTTTAAATTGTTTTGTGTCTGTATGATTTATATAATTGTATGCTTGTTGAATTTGAAATTGTGTAGAAAAAAGTTATGGATTCATTGTTGACATCATAAAAATTCAATTGTATGAAGTTAACATATGGTATATGAAAGAAAAAATTAATTCTGAAAATATAATATTTCCTTTTTTATATATTTTCTTTGTCTAATATAAAATTTTAAAGAAAACTTTTGCATATCAAAAAAATATATATTTTAAGTAAATCAGTAAAAAATACGAAACTATAATACTACACATTTTTTTGCGAACCGTCCCGTTTTGGATTCCGGGAAATCTGATCACCCTATTTTAATGATCCTAAAAAAACCTTCTCCACAAAACAATACATATACATGCCAATTTTCGGTCGAACCGTATTGGAGTAATACGTCAACAAACAAATATACAAATATACAAACATCCATTTTTATATATATACTAGTATATAGGCCCGATGTTAATAACATCCGCTATGGATTAAGAAACGAAAAACGATAAAATGTGAGAACCCGATTGTGTGAACCCGAAATGTGTACCCGATTTAAATATTTAATATTTAACTAATAAAATCAAAATAGTTAATTTGTCATTATCACCAGACGTCATATAGGCAAAGCCAGTCGCGAGCGTCATTCGAACACACATATAAGCCGACACACAGGCAAACAGAAATACATGATTATATATAGGGAATAGATTAAAAAGTTACGATACGAGAAACGATTAAGTTAACTTTCCACCGCCGATACAAATACGAGCAGCCCCGCAAAACCGCAACGAAAAGCAACAACACATTGTTGTTGAAAACTACACGAGATACAGATCGCTGCGTAGAAGCCTCATTGTTTTCCCCATGCAATTACCATATTGTTATTCCGATGGGCGCCAATCGTCAAAGTCTGTTCGGCGAACATCTTCCGAGTTTTACGAGACGATGGTATCTAGCGGTGTTCGAAATGGCGAAATTTCCAGACGAGAATAGTAATTCCGAAGCCTTCGATTCCGATGAATAATTCCCTCGGATGCCTTCGGATTGATGAGAATCCGTCTAAGTTTTGGTTGAATCCGTCTAAATATTTCGTTGGATTTCGAAGACGTTTAAAAGTTAAATTCGATCCGATCAACTATCAATTCGTGAACGTTTTTTTTTAAACACAAAATAATCAATATGTCTATTTTATCAATCTTATGTTTTTCGTATAAATTTTCCATTTTCTTTGCGATACATCAGAATGACCCGGATTACGGAAACGCATTAACATCGTACATCCGATTAGGTTTGTTTTGGCCATATTTATAGTCGTATATATAAATATTTATGTGCGTCACATACGAGGAAATTTGTATTCGGCTCGCCACAGACATCCGTCTGAATTTCGAATATGGAGAAAAGCGGGAATGCAATTTTTATCAGAGCCAGACGCATCGAGCGGAGAAATCGACGCACGTGAACTAAATAATGCTAGAAAAATAGAGGGAAATGTATGAAAGTTTAATGAAGATACCGTTGAAAAATATAATAAATAAACGTCGCGATATATAGACAATGTATTACGCACTTGGCAAACTTGCAAATCCAAACAATCGCACAAAGAAAGGAAAAGGTTTTCTCATTCGAGATTTTCGAAAACCTTAACTTATGTTTGCATCAAAGGGAATTTTCGTCAGAGGATTCTCAAAAAAGATCCCGCCCGCGTGACATACGGCATTCGATAAAGCGAACGAATGGAAAAAAGAGATATAAAACGTAGCCTACATAAGACATTCCCTTTTGCTTTTCTTTCCCTTTTTTCATACGTTTCCACGTCCCGTACGATATTTCCCTAATTAACCCGGGAAAACTCGCTCTTGCCGAACAATCGGCCCACATTGATCGATGTGTCGCGAAAAAAGTCACACAAAAGGATCTTGCTTTTTATCGAAAGTGATTTTATAATGCTTCTAGCGTATCTGGAGCACTTCGGGTATGGGAAATCATCAATCTCGCGACTCTTGTCAGATAAAAACCGAAAGATTCGCTGTATTATTATCGTGTGCACCTACACGTATCGAACGAGAGACGAACGAGCAATTTTATACGCTCGAACAATCCCTTTCACGACCCAGACAACATCCTTTCAAAACATTTTCTCGGATCGATCGCTTGATTAAGTGTTCGGCCCCGAAAAGCTCGGTACGCCCAGCTAAATTAAGCTGGAGTATATGCAAAGTCATACGATCGATGAGTCATAGATGATATATGGGTTTAGCAAAAAATGATTGTCTTTATGGATATATGGTAAAAATATTTTTAGATTTTCGTTTGAAGTTTCATTGATTCTTAGAAATGGTGAAAAAATTGGTTATATCCCACTTTCGCCAAGAAAATAGATTATTTAAGAAAAAAGTTTTGAACATGGAAATATTTATATTTATATAAAAACTAGATAATATAAATTTTACATAATTTTTTTTTTTTTTTTTTAATTATAAATATAATATTCAGATTGAGATTTATTCTTAAATAAATTATCTCTCACATTAACGAAATTTTTCTAGCGCATCTTTATTATTTTTAAATTGTACTTATTTAAATTAATATTTTACTATAAGATAAATAAAAAAATCAATGTATTTAAATAAATTATTATAAAAAAATCGGTATTTAAATAAATAATAAAAAAAAACGAATTAAAAAATAATAATTAATACTGACATCTATGTAACACTATCAAAACTACTCAAAAAAAATTCATCGATTTTCTCAAATTTTCATTAAAAAATATTTAAATAATAATAATAAGACCCCCCATAAATAAATAATAACCTCATTTGTCGACGATGTATCGCACTCGAACTCGAAAAGCACTCCCCCGAAATAACGACGCCCTCGAAAGGGACGTCGCTGCACGCCTCTTTAGAAGAGTCCTTTTTCCACATCGGCATCCTTTTGATCGCCACCATTGTATGGGGCGGTCACATTGTGTCCTCCATCGCGCATAAATATAGGACAAAGGGTGCGCCTTCTTCCCATGACGATTCCATGTAAATACGGCTATGTTTATGGGGAAGAGATCCGAACGCTTTAATTACACGGTCGACGTTTGAACGGGTCATAAAACGCGTTTCGGATTCTTTCGTTGCCATTAGTTCTGATGGAGGATTATGGGAGAGTTTGTTGAGAATATATATTTTTTTTAATAATCGGAATGGAGTCTTTTGTGTGTTGCGATTGAAATGAAATCTCTTTGATTTGACCCCTATATGTTCGTGCTCGTTCAACGTTTAATCGCGACATCGATACAGTTGCATTCGTACAGAGATTTCATCGTATGATAACCACATTAACAAGCTTCATTGTAAAAGTGCATCTGTCGCATATAAAATAGAAAATAATTACCACCGGTCATTAATATCGTATCAAGATTTCCGACAAATGTCCACGAAATTTTGGTAATAACTGACAATTTATCCACGCGCTGCTGATCAATAGAATGGTGCAAGCCGCATATTGGAGAAGTTGAATTGATTTTATTCATTATATATTTTTTTGTTGTTAATGATTTTGATAAATGAAAATTTAATTTGATAGTACTGGATAGCAGAATATCCATATAATCGAAACATTAAATAAAAATTATGATTTTTTTATACTAAATTTAATTATTCATAAAAAAAAATTCTGTGCTTAAATGTACAAACGATTTTTGGTTATTTTTAAAATTGATTTAAAATCTATTTATTCTTATAATTTTTGATTATTTGATACTGGCAAAATTTGTGAACATAACATAAAATTGCCATGTTATTTATCGATATTTGACACCATCTGTGAAAAGTTTTTTATCATAGAAATTGTTTTTATCATAGAAACAGTCAAGATTGTTTAAAAAATAAAATTTCTGTTTGATTTCAGTTTGATCTGTCATAGTTGGGTCTTTCATGGGTCAGTATAATTTTGTTACATGTAAATTTTTGATTAAAAAAACATCATTTGTCATTTAAATTTTTCTTTAAGAATCCGAATAATAGAGATTCTACTGTGTTTTTTTTTTTGACAGAAATATAATACATTCAAATTCTAAAACATAAAAGCGCAGCACTTCCGAAAAAAAAACGGCTCACCTCACTTCCACATTTAACCAACCTAAAAAAAAAAACACAAAACCGTAATAAATTACGTCTACAATCCCCAATTTACGTTTTCCGTTTCCGAATTTCAACCCCCATACGTCCACGGTACAACATTTATTGCAACAACCGATCGCATGTGCAACTCGAATGCATTTATCATGCGATGGGGATGCGGGCGAAATCGCGATTCGTTAACTGCACTTTTTCACCATACGCAAATTCAGATTTTATTTATCCCATTCGACCTGGATTCGTACCTGCATTCTGAAAAAAAAACCGTATAAAAAAACCCGGGAAAACGTTTAATTTTCCAATTTGCGAATTAATCAACGGTATGCGACCGAAACGACCCACATATACATATATTCGAGAAATCCCATTTTTTTTAACATATTATATAATTTGCATTGAATCTTTTTATTAATATCATCATATATAATTAATTTTATTATTATTTATTTTCTCATTATAAACTACATATATAGATGGCACTAATAACTTTCATACATGCGATATTTTTGATAATACAAAAATATATATATTTTTTTTAAATTATTATATTTATTTTTTATATGTAGATATACATTCTTTGTTGACGCATTTTGAATTTATGTGTATGCAGTGGCGGCTCGCGTTCGCAAATTGAATTTGTTCGTTTAAAAATTCAAAAACTTTGTACTAACGCAGTTCGGATAGAGAAAAATCTTTATAGTTAAACTTTCATGGTGGGTCGTTTTGATTCGTGTTTTATATACGTTTTCGATTTGTCTTTAGTGAAATTTAAATCGATTCTGTGTGTTTGTCGAATACATGAATTTTTCAGTAGACGCTTCGTTCGTCATTTTTGTTCGAAGACAAATTTATTTTTGTTATCGAATTATTATAGATTCTACTTGATTATAATATATTATTCTAAGCCATATTTTCACAACGTATAAAATATCATTCAATCAAAACCGACACAGATTCTCCATATCAAAATACATTACGTAAAATAAATTGATATTTTTCCCGACAAAATATGCCACAGAAAAGCAGAGGGATAAAATATCACGCACACTATTATTATCGAACCACTTAATTAATACTTAACAAGGGGAGATAACGAAGCAATTTTCGATTATCAATCGTCATGATCGATATGCACATGTCGCGCTTTTTTCCCCCGAGTTCGAGGATTTGGAAAGCGAAAAAGTGCGTGTTTTGGCCAAACAATCGTCAAACGAGACGAGGTTTAATACGAAGGCGTCCAAATCGCGACTTTCTGCTCTCGGGGGAGTTTTCGAAATTGTTTTTTCTGCAAAATTCGGTTATTTTACGTAGAATCCTTAGGGGAGACCCGAAGACGGGGCTGAATAAACTTGAGTTCATTTGCACTCGAAGATCTATACGAAAATTATTTATACAACACATTTTTACTTAAAAATATTTTTTTAATTGATTTTTAAAATAATCGTATATATTTTGTTTGTATTAATATTTTTCAAGTCCTACTTATCACGTACAAGGCTCTAATCATATTCTTTACATACTTCACATGAGTTACATATGCATACTTTTTAACGTTTTAAAAATTTCAGAATATTATAACGATACGAAAAGCCTTCAAAAGGATCCAATTGTTTGTGCAAAATTTATTCAATACCATTTATTATTGAGCACTTAACATCTCGCGTTTGTAGCGCACGTCAGAATTGAATATTGCGTGCTTTATATCGCGGAAGATTTGTTTGTTTGATCCCCGGCACATACACACAACCATATTATATTTATAATATATATATACGTGCATGCGAGAAGAGCAAATCTTCCCTTTTTCTTCGAAATTCAATCAAAAGTGCTTTCCGAGCAACGCCTCGCAAATTCGTTCGCGTATTACATTTTTGACGTATGAAATTTTCACACGAGAGCCGGCCTACCTCTTAATAAAATCAACACAATCCGACCAACTCGACTTTTGTAGGAATTTTTGTATTTTTAGGGATGTAGACATTCTATTAATATGCCGCATTTGTGTTAAAGAAATTGGCGGCACTGGGAAATAACATGGCTTAACTTGAAACAATCTGATCCGCTGAAATAAGGGTTCAAATATGGATGCGATTTAGCTGGGTATTGAAAAAATATAAATTGTACCTTAAAACGTGTTATTTGTGTATTAGAATATTATATAATGTGCATTAAAGAATCTCATATTGAGCATCATTTTATTTGTAGTTTTCATTGAAAAAAATCGCTTTATAAAATGAGTATTAAAAAGTATAAAATGAACGATAGAAGAAATGGTTTGTGCATTGAAATGATTGAGAGGTGGTAATGTTGCCATAGTAATCTTCCTCCACAGACAATACAATACAGCTGTCAACTGTTAACGTTTCCTTTAGTTAAAATCGAATTTAGTTTCAATCACATTCTAACGATTTGATTGTATTAGGAATGTTTTGAATAATGGTCGTGCGGTTGGTATTTCGTCCCATTCACGTTTACGGCGTTTCCGATCCTTTATTTATATCCATTCTGATGCATATTGTATTCATTTTAAGGCACAGATATTTTTTGAATGATTAAATTATTTTTTTCGAATGCACACATTTTAAGGGTACCTCATTTTGGCAAAATGCACAATTTATTTTTTTATTTATTTGCACAATTTTATTTAAACGCTATTTAATGTACATTTATTTTTTTTCCTTTAAATGTCATTCACAAATGATCAATAATTTTAAAAACTATTAGAATTTTTATTCAATTTACTTCTTTGAATAATTTTGAATATAAATAAAAAATTTCAATAGGTCAAACGATTAAATATTCAAATACAATCATCAATCACTTTCACAGTCGAATTTGACTATTCGAAAACTCAAATTTTCGATTGCTCAAAATCAAAACAAATCTAATAAATTTATATATTTTAATGTGCCCGTTCTGCGGATGTAATCTGGCTGTTTTTGTATTTTCCTCACATTATTTTCGCGTACGTATTTCGCGTTTCGGTCCGCTGAATTGCAAACAGGCGGAAAGCTTTTGATCCATTCAAACACTTTGTGCTTGCGTTCGCGTAAAAGAGTATCAAAATGAAGTTTTTTTTGCCTCTTGTGTGCAAAAATGGAGTCAAACGAAAAATCTTGAAAGAATATTCGGTTTGGTTGTTGCGATACGGCGGAAGATTGGGTCCCAATTATTCGGGTTTCTTTTCGCGTTTGTACGCACGGATTTGTTAATGAATTTCGGTTCTTTTGTGTATATTTAACTCGCATTAATATGCATACTGTAATTTCGAAACTCGTATGAAAATCGCAATGCATTCACATATGAAAATGGCACGAAATGCATTCCAATTGCGAAAATGAAGTAATTCTCATAACAAAACGTTCCAGTTTCATAATATGACCTCATTTCCCGTTTAATTTTTAAAAATTTCATTGAAAAAATATAACAAAAAAAATTCAATTCATATATAATAAGTTTTATTGTTCGGATCGTTTTATTAACAGTATTATTCAACAATCGATCCGTTATACAATTCTTTTTATATCGACCTGATATTTCGGTCGTCCAACAAAGGATCATCATCTTCCGATGATGACTATGTATCATGAGACCGAATGGTAAAACACCGCTAACTGGTCCAGTCATCGTAAGAAGAAACGTAATTTAATTAACGTGGACTCGCAATGGGGTGACCATTCGAAGAAAAATATAACAAATTCGCAAAAGCGTTTCTATTATATTTTCTCATATCGAAAATGTGCTCGTGTTTATATTTTTATATATGCAGCTGTTATTCGTCGATCGGCTTACAATATTTATATTGGATCCGGATCGCGAGAACGTCATAACATCAACATAACTCCGGACTTCGGAAAGGTCTCGTATTTCGGATTCGTCTATTGCAGACCTTTTTCATCGTCATGAATAAATAGTGTGCGATATGTTCGGCGGGGAAAACATCAAAATCCACCCCCTTCTCGGAAAATGACGAAAAATAGATAACGACAAATATTCTCCGCGCGTCGATCTCTCCGGGTCCGAATAATCTTCGGGAATATTTGCAAGATTTTTGCAGTTTATTTGACATTTGAATATGTAGAATCGATATTGTTGGCTTTGTTTACGCAATGCGGATTCCATTTTTTCATTTTCATGACGATCGAAATCTATGTGAGTAATTTCATCGCACTTTCGAGCTTTAAAAGTGCGATATATGGAGATCGCGTGAGCGCACATTTCCCGACTTTTATCTCGCATTATTATTCAACGTTATGTGTAGATAAACTTCAAACGAACACACTAAACTTTCACCTATAACGATACAATAAACTCTATTTAATATAATTAATTATATTTATTTTAATAGGCTCAAATCGGAACATTCGTGCGCGGGCTGTAATTATCGCAATACGAGCATTTTCAATTACAATGTTATTTTTAGATTATTTATTATTTTTTCGTATTATTATATATTGAAATATATATATAAATTATATTACAAGACATTTTTTCTCATTTTTCAAAAACCATATGCACCCCAGCTGCCAACCTAACGGCGAAACCGTCTCCAATTTAATTATAGATACATCTCGTTCGCGCCATCGCCGGCAGGCCGTTAAACCTAACGGAGCCTATTCGAACCGCGCGAGTTTTCCCGCGCAAATTTTCCGTTTTCGCGCGTAATGGACACTTGTCGCGGCGCATTTGTCACGCGGCGGATTTTCGAAAAGCGGCCGTTTTCGCGCCACTTTCTCACGGTTGGCGGCCGTTGGTTTTTATTTTTATCGGCGCTCGTCACGGCTTGTTTGTTCGATTTTTGTGTTATAGTAAAATTTTATGTATTGAAGCGTTTATCTCGTCGCAACAGTTGGATATTATCGTAGCTTTTCCCGCGGAGTGTTGCCTTTTGAATTTTTTATTAATTGAGTGTTAAGATGAGATGAGATGAAAGTTGCGCTTAATGATGTATAAGAAGAGATAAAATAGATTATATATTTGTAATAAATTAATATATATGTCGAAGTCTCGAAAATTCGGCGAAACCATGACTCAGTAACGTCGCGGAGAAAAAGCGATCCGAAAATTTCCCCCCCGATATATTTTATTGATGAAAAAAGGACACGTTATTCTGCGACACCCACGCAGCATTGCGAGGTCACAATTTGGCGACCCCTGACCCAAAATGAGCCAGAAATGATTTATGGCTTTGGCCGTGCGATACAACGAGCGAAAAACAGGCAAGAAGAGCCGGAAAAAAGGCGGGAAAAGAGGTCGACCTATCGAAAGGGTCGTCCAAATATCGCAGGACCTCCGCAGAGGACTGCGAATAAATCAAGTGCAATTTATCCACGATTCCGAGCTTTTCAACGATATTTTTTTCAGATTTTATTTTTAATGACATTTAAGAGGTTTTGTCTAAAGAAATTTTTACAAAACTATATTCGAATTTCAAAAAAAATCCGAACCGACTAACACAACCCATCGATCCTCGACCCGAAACCATTCAACACACCCTTTACCCATCCCATATACCTTTTGTTACCCGACAAATGAGCGCAACATATTTTTCCGGCGATAAGGCGAACCAGCAAAATTGTTAAGTCCGGACATCAAAAGCGACCCGCGAGATAGCCGCCGCCATTTATCATCGTTCATCCGGGGGATGAACGCCGGCCTCATCCCCTAAGCCCCCCCCCCCGCCCCTTCGTCCCACCCTTGCCGGTTGCGCGGTTCGAAAGAGGCTTCGCAGGATGTGTCGAGGTGGTTGCGGAAAGGGAAATCCTCGGAAGAGGTCGGGAAAGCCGGGAAAGTCCACAAAGAGTGCGCGAATTGATGTCGGATTTTGTACGGGGTGCATGAGGGTGCATTTTATATTATTATTTTGGTCGAATGTGTTGATTTAATTTTTTTGGTTTTTTTTTTATTCATTTTTACGATGTGGAGAATAATTTATGGATTTAATTTTTTTGATATTGAAATTTTGTAAAAATAATTTTTGAAACGTTTCACCTTATTAACCTTTCCTTACCGGTGATGTGTATTTTCTATACATTGCTCTAATAACCAGCAATATCTCTATAAATATAATAAATACACGGCTAAGATTTCAGGTATTCCTCCATAATATATTTACGCATTGATTTAAAAAATAATATTAATAATAATCAGAATAAGCTATTTTGTGAACGAATTCGTGTAAATAACAGCATTTAACTTAATGTACGTACATATTCGCATCTCACTCTTGCATACTTCACTATAGAAGTGCGAGTAGCTCAACTTTCTCAGTCGTGAGTGGGGGACATTTCCGTCTGCTGCGCAGGCACTAGCCCACGGGCATCCGAATGGGTCGGACCTATGTGCATTTCGTGAGCGTTGTCAGATGGTTTTTTTAATGATTTCAGCAAATAAATCACAATTATTATAATTTTTTACTTCAATTATAATTAATTCAGGGGATTAGCTATAAATTTTTTTTGTTTTTCTGATTTTTAATCGCTAATTTTCGAATGTGAAGTGCTCCAACACCGGAACGCGCGTTTTTTAGCACCGTAAGGGAAAGGTTAAAGCAAACAAAAGAAAAAAATAAATAACCAAGCCGGTAAAGCGGTTTTTGAGTTTTAGCGTAACCTCAAACGGGATTCATTTATATATAAATATATAGAAGATAAAAGATAGATAGAAAGGTAAACGTATCACTAGGAAATTTTTTTGATTTGTGAAAAAAAAAAACATATTTTTCAATATTTTTATTAAAAAAAATAACAAACATCCAAAATTTTTTTCAACTTTCAAAATATTTTTATACTATCGTGTTTCACATTTCAAAATTGCAATAAAAATGATTCAATAGAAAATAAATAATTGAAATGATTCTCATGTTTTATTTGTGATATGTTAATTATGATTATTGAATTATATGTTTTTATACTATCATCCTGTATTGAGTGGGCGGTGATCTCTGAATCACAAAGTCGTGCTACATTATGCCGGATTTTATAAATTTCATATACAGATGATCAACAAATGATTCATATATGTTCTTGAACTTTAAATGTATGCAAATGTGATGCGCTATATGAATATAATGACCTCTCGATTTGAAAAGTAACTAATCTAAAATTCAGTACAAACAAAAATGAAACATTTCAATACAATTACACAGAAATTTTATTAGAGTCCCCAAGGCATTCCATTACTCCCCTTTTGGTTTAAGCAACGCAACCATATATTGCACAGAGTCCCTCATAAATTACATCGGACTTAATAAATTGTGCAAGTAACGGATGACTCTCTACGTGGTACATTCTCATGCAACTCCCCCATAAACTTGCACTTTTCAGCAGCCAGTCTGAAAATGCATTCATTAGACGGTCGTAATTATCGCTATTAATCATAAGCAATGTAGCATTGTGGGTATTGTGATAATATCATGTATGATATTATATACTATTTCTATAAAGCAGTGACACACAATTTGAGGTCTGCGGGTCATTTAATTATTTTCTGGATTGTTCTGTTGTATTGTTAAAATCAGAAAACGAACCGAGTCAAATGATAACTCCGGGATATAAAACGTCAACGGAAACGGAAATTAAATGGCGTTTCCGACTCGACCAACCGAGTTTTTAATTTAACGAATACCTCCTTTTAATCCGTCTCCACTTTCGGCACTCGGGAGTGAACAGGTTAAAATTGGATTTCGCGAGTCGGTCCTTTCGCAATAATTTTATTTCGGTTTTAATCCCTTTATCGCACGCCGGGTCGCTCGGATACGAGGAGACCCTTTGAAAAATAATAAAGCCCTTTTCAATTTTTTTCAGACGAAAAGAAAACGATAATAGAGACCCTCTTTCGGTAGGGAATAATCGCTTGAATTATGAGGTGCTCAGCATTAAATTAAATGATATCCATCTAGTGCACATCCTAATTATCTGTCTCAAAAATATAATATGATATAATATATATTTTATATATATTAGAGTTCAATCTGCAATATGATGTGTTGTGGCGTTTCGTGCCTTATCTGTTCGCAGTGCCCGAACGCGTTAAATAATAAATACCTTTTTTCGCAGATAAAATATGACTTTCTTTTTTGAATTTTATGAAGCGCTAAAGTCTACACTCGTTTTTTTATTATGCGAATATGAGCAACGATGTTTCTCTTCATAGTTTTCTGTATATTTTTCGCTGTGCAAGATCATATATCAAAGTCAAACGAACCCATAATAAACTTGGCAACATGTGCCGCTATAAAATATATAAGACAATATAAAACTTTGCATATTTATAGGTGAATATGATTAAATATATATTTTCATATTAACTAGAGTTCTATATAAAAAATGCGAACTTTTGAATCTTAATAACTTTGGCATAAAATTTATGAATAATAATCAATAAATTAATAGAATTTGATAGAAACAAGTCTTTTACTTTATTAGTAACATATAAAAGCACTTAGTTTTTTATTGAAAAATCACTTTTTTTTCTTTGAATGTATCCGTATTTAACGAGTTTTCATTCACATTTACATTCATTAGGCCACATCCTAAATTTTTATTTTTACGCAAAATTATAACATTTAAGGTAATGTATCAATGGTTAACAATGTATCAATAATTGACTGCTTCACATAAAAACGTAAAAATTATGGTTTTTAAAGACTATAGTCTTTCGAGAAAGGCGTGATAGATTAGCTGTTTATTACATCTTATCTGTCACACCCTTCCTACTCACATCAAGATCATCATCTTTAATTTTTATGTTTTTATTAGAAGTTGTCAACCGCTGAACTGTTATTACTTTACTATTCAATATTTTTTCAAATAATGAGCAAATGAAAAAAAACCACGTTTTTAAGATTTATTTTCGCATTATTTCATAATCTCTTAAATAGAAGGTTAAATTGCGAATTTGCTACGAATTCAGAAACTTTCCCGAAGCGGCAAACACAAAAACCGAAAAACCTAAAACAACGACCACAATTAAACGCAAAAGTATCGCAACTAGAGTTGTATGGAGTGATTTGCGTTATCGCTTTCACATTAGCTGCGCAAATCTCCAACACATGTCACGTGGAGCTTTCGCTTGAAAAACTTTCAGCCCACTTTTTCACCCCCTAATGGCTGCCATCCATGAAAAACTTTCACCGAATCGTTTTGTATGCAAACTTACGTCCGTTTTCGGGAAAGGGTAGAAAAAATTTTTCGAAAAAGTCAGAATACACCGAAAGGAGTCTCGTTTATTTGTCGTTCGTTTTGAAGGGTCGGGAAACCGAAGCGTCGTTAGATGGAAATTTTCAGCGAAAATGTTCTCGAATCGTCGTTAATTATTATCAGTGTTGGAAAAGACCGAAGACTAATGACTTTCCGATGCGACTTTGCGTTTGCGATTCAATTTGTTTCGAATGTTTGAATACGAAAGAAAATAGTATAAAAAATTAATAGAGTGGAAAAGAATCTCATTCGATTCGAACTCGTTCAATTTAAAGAGCCTTATTTATTTTATACTCATTTAAAGATTTTGTTTATTTAGTCAGTATCTTATAAATATACATATTTGATCAAAAAATTATTAATTTAATTCAAAATGATCACTCAATATTATTAATGGTAAGTATTATATCTTAAGTTAATCAAATGATCAGTTATTTAAATAAAATAATTCTATTTTAAATTAAATTGTTATAAATTCGAAAAAATTGTTTTATTTAAAAAAATATTATATTGTATAATATTTAAAACTGTTATAAATCAATATGTTGAAATCAAAATTTTGAAAATCATACAAAATATATTGGAAAAATATTCATAAAATTTCATTACAAAATTTATCACTGAAACGACAATTCGTTCAAAACTTTTTTAACCACCGCTCATAATCATTAACTTACTATTTTTATTAACAGTCACTGACCATTTATTACATCGATTAAGGCAGCAAAATAAAAACCGATTAAACCCGATCGAACCAGAAACCGAAACGGCCGCGACAACGGACCCCTTGCGACCGGATTTATGGAGTCTCTCAAGAGCGGAAAACTTCTGCGAGGCTATCGATCTCGGCAAAGAAGTAGAGTCGACCCCGGTTTTATGTCCGTCGTCGAACTTTGCCAATATCCGGAGCTTTCGCGTTGCGAAAACGTCCTCGGACGGTCGTTATTCAGCGCGCCGATGCCGTTTGCCGTTGCCGTTACTGCTGCTGCTTTTGCAAGAAGTCGGTGTTTTAAGGGGATTTTCTATAGAGTGATGGGTATTGTTGGGGGATTTTGATTTTGGATTGGGTGATGTTCGATCGGTGCATTTAAATGTGGTGTTAGGGAAGAATCGTGGAAGTTTTGTGTTGTTTAAAGTTAGTGCTCCGCAACTTTTTTCCTTCCGCGGCACTCTAACTATATTTCTAAAATTTCACGGCACACCAAGGTGATCATATTTTTTATGATTTAAAACAAAATGATTTGCAAAAAATAAATGAAAATTGTACCTTTCACCTATGTAAAAAAAAATGTTTTGTACAATAATTTTACGATTTAAAAATTAAAAAAAACTAATAATATTGATAAAGAATTAGATTAAAAAAAAATCATTGACCTAATCTTCTAATAAATATATAAGTCAAAATTATGATTTTAAGTATTCCACTACTAGATAAACACCGCTTGACTCTTCAAGAACTCTCATTAAATTAATTCATTTCATACATTTAATTTGCATACAATTGAATAAACAATATACACAAAATACATCAAACAAAAAATATTCTCACAAAGAATATGAAAATTTAAAACGGTCTTTGAAGAAAAACTGAAATTTCATAAAGCAGAACTGGCTTCTAAGTGTACCTGAAGTACTTCGTTTCAGCAAGAGTATGACGATGGAAATGTAGTAGAGTTCATCGTTTTCAGCTTCAAACATATGGCACTCTCTGTTGGAATCCCTTTCAGCGTCTTCACTCCATTTTCACACATTTTTGGCTCGTTTGGGCCCTTGTGTTACTCAAACGACTCAAGTGTATATTCAGTACATAAGTGTCGAGAATGCAACGATTTTTATTAAAAAAATTTTTTACTACAATTCGGTTTCAATGAAAATATTTTATAATACCAAATCGCTTGTATTGCTCGATGAAGTCAAAGAAAAGTTTTATTAAAATTTTTAAATAGAGACGAAGTCGGCCGCATTCAAAGTTTTCGAATTATATGAATTTTTTTCGATGTCTCGAAACTTTTTTTTTCGCGACAAAAGAAGTCTCAAGTATTGAGATATCGCAGGAAACGATCACGAAATATGACTACTTGAAAATTTTAATTTAAAATTCAACTTTTGTGTTATATCAATTCGACGTAAATTAATTTTATAATTAAAATTTAAAATGTAGTAATATGCAAAATCAAAAGTTTAATATTATACTTCAGTTTCCATTCATTGAGTTAATTATAGATGAAGATTATGATTACCAATTATAGATTCTCCTTACAATATATACAATAATATACAAATAATATACAAATATATAGATGAAGAAAAATTTGTTGAATTTTCTAAGGTATATCGAAAAGGCTTTGTACATTGTATAGAGTGCATGTAATGATGAGTTATATAGCATTTATTAAAAAATTGCACATTTGACCGAAGTACTACAAAATAACGTGCTCATAATACGAATGTAACACGTAATACGTTTCGGCGCGAAAGTTCGCCGGTTGTAAACCGCTTTACGAAACACAAAAGTGGCCAATTTCGGTGGGTCATTTGTAAACTTTCCAAAAAGGTGTTTGGAACGAGTCCAGAACAAAGCAACCGACAAACGAGAAGTGCAATTTGATGGTAGTTTTTCCCGCAAATATGAGCAACAGACTAGAAAGTCGATTTTATATATTTCTATGTCCTTTTGAAATACTGAAATTCTAAAACATTCAAAATTGTCGAAACATTATAATAACAAACTCAAAATTCGCACGCAATGCGATTCGACTCAAAATTCAAAATCTCGCGGACATAAATAAACAATGCTCACAAATGACATACTGTCGCTTTCGGAAAACCAAAAAAAGGCATATTTTATAAATTCAACGAAGGTGTGTGTAGGGAGCGTGAAAAATATTTATTTACTGCGTTAAACGTGTTTGCACGTCAGCCAAAGTGCTGTCTGAACGTGATGCGATTTTTCAAGTGCGGTTTAAACGGTTTAAACGCAAAAATGTTACGCGTTCTAAATAACGAACCACACAACTGACGTGCGACGCAAAAACGTTAGCGATTTTTCAATTATTCAAAAAAAATATGCGCGCGAAAATGTGTGGGAAAATGCGTTAAAAAATACTATAAAGGGTTGCGGTTTTGAAAAGGTTGAATTTGGAAAGTGAAACCCGAATCAAAGACAAATTGTAAGATAAATTGTATTTCATGAATTACTATGATAATGGTTTTAATAATACATTCCAACGGTTGAATTCGATATGCAAAAAACCGAATTTAGAATCCAAAAGCCATAATAGACATAATATAACCACAAAGCCACACATACGATCCTCAAAAACGACACCACCATCGAATGGACCACTTTAGCGAACAAAGCTCCATCAAACGAGCCCGAAGCACACGAAGCCATCGAAATTGTCACATTAACGACCCACCAACTTTGCACCGCAACGGATCGTCGTAAATATATTCGAATTAGCACCCGGAGTCGTCTCCACGAAGAAGATCGTCTGGCCCCGGAGTGGGTGGTCCTCTAATGGCCACCCACCCACCCACAAGGGTGTGTGTGTGTGTGCTCTGAATGTTCGTCTTGGGAATCCGCCGGGACTATTATTCTTATTAGTTAACATTAACTGCCTAAAGCCTGGTGTGTAATATGCACGGTGTGTTGTTCGCGAGGGGGATTTCGATTTGGGTTCTGTTGGAAAAATGTAAGTATGTGGATGTGTGTGTGTTTGTAGTTGGGAAGATGTACGGGTTTAGAGATGGTGAGGAAGTTTTAGAATGGTTGAATGGTTTAGAATGGTGTTGTAAAATTTTTATGATTGGATAGTATTTTTTTATATAGTTTGAAAGTCCGAAAGGAAATTTTGAAGGTGTATATATTATTTTGTTAAATATTAATATTTAATTGACTGTATCGTATTGTGCTTGGGTTTAGTAATCAGTAGTAAGGTAGTCAATAAGACTGCATTTAAACTCAATAGTTGGCAGAAAATTATGTATTTTTTTAATAAAATATACATGATACTTATGAGTTTATTCAAGAATAATAAATTTTTGAATTATCACAATATAATATAATTTATATTATTATAGAGATGAAATAAAACCGTAAATAGTTAATCAACTATAGAAACAATAGCAATTTATTTAATTTATGGATAAATAAAATAGTTTACGATCTTTTTTTTCTAAGCGAAATGTCTCCGAAACGTATATTACATCATCTGAAAACTAACAAATACGAAATATTATCGTATCATAAAGAACACTTTAGCGCAAAATATAGCCGATAAAAATGAAAGCACTCACAATACATAATAAAAATAAAGACATTTATTTTCATACATCGTCCCGATTTTCTCGAGATCGAGACCTAATAGGAAAATCACATCCATACGAAACGTCAAAACGACATTTGGAAAGGTTCCACGAATTTTCCGAATAACACACACACACATACACAATAACGAGCTTGTTATTTCTTCGTTTTCGCGAGCGAGTTTTCCGCGGGAAAATCACGCAGAACCGCGAAACGCTTTTCCCCCTCGGCCGCGGCTCGTGACGGTTTACCGCGCGCTCATTAAGGTCCTCCTCGGGAATTTTCACGCGCAGGGCCTTTATTAATGTGTCAGTTTCCTGGAAAATAAGGGGAAGTATCGAGATGAAAATGCGATCGAATTTTTATGCAGCTTTTTTCTGGTTTATGCCTTGATTGACGTCACATCGTGTAACTTATGTTTTTATCTTTTTTGAGTCCTTTATATTATACTAGCTGAACCCGGCAGATGTTGTCCTGCCATACTGTACTATAACAGCTTGATATGATTCGATGAATTGCGTAAAGAAGGCAACAAAATTCAACAAACGACAGATCGTCTATTCGAATTTTTTTCTATTTTCGTTTTGTTTTAATGATTTAAAAACCTTATCGACAAAAAATTACATATACATACCAATTTTCATTGTGATCGGTCAAACAGTGTTGGGGCGAAATAACGTCTAATATACAAACATCCATTTTTATATTTATAGCTGATTTCTGTGTGAGTATCTGTTCATATGTCGTTCGATAACGCTCGTGAATTTTTCACGAATATGATCTATAATATGATGCTTATTACCTACTGCCTCTGGCTTTGTCTATATGTCGTAATTGTGACAATAACAAATGAACTGTTTTTACTAATTAAATATTAAATATTCAAATCGAGTACGGGCATCAGGTAGCCGATGTTACTACCGGCTTTGCCACTCCAATCTAGCCTGTATACACATTAAAATAACGGTTATAATCACTATTTACATCATTCTCAAGCTCGAAAATCGCGACGTCCAAATATAGTCTTTATGGTCATTGTAATAACGGCTATGATCTTTGTAATTTATATTTTATTACGTAATAGTAAGGTTATAAATTCAGAGCCGATGTTATCAAAATCGGGCCTATACATTATCCTTGATATATAAAAAACGAACATCGAATTTTTGCAACGGAACGGTTATAAAATATTTTTTGCATAGATTTAATTTTTTTATATATAATTACGTAATTTACAGCCGATGTTATCAACATCGAGCCTATATACTAGTACAGGGATGGCGCACCTTTTTCCCAAGTGGGTCAAATTTAATATTTTTTTTCATTAAATCCATTGACCCGCGGGCTACTCGTTCGCCGTCGCTGTACTAGTAAATATATAATTCCTACTAAAAGTATAACTTTGAAATTTGAATATGAAAAAAATAAACACGATCCATCGAAAAACTAACAAAACCGACATCTCCGAAAGCTTTCACCACCGTTCGAGATAACAAGCACGTTCGCCGCCGCCATTGGAGGCTTCGCGGCCGCGTATCTGCTTCCGCCCCGGGCCCGGTGCAACGCAATAAATCCTGCGGCGATGGCGTCCCATATCGTCGAGGAAGTACCATGGTAGTTGGGGTAGGTGTTTGGATGGTGCATGTGGTGCTGCATCGCTTTGGTGCATGGGGACGTGATCCGCATCAGGCGGAGCGAAGGGGGTGCCGCTTTGGAAATCGTGATATGGTTTGGTGTTTGAGTGGTGTTCGGTGTTTGATGGTGATGGTTTGTAATGATTGGGTCGTGGGAGCGTTTGCGCGTGTGGTGCGTTGTTAGCGCCATCTGTTGGTGTGAATTCGAATTATTTTTGAAAATACACCCGGGCGTCGTATAACACGGATGTATAAATTGTGGCATGTTTTTTATACAACACGCTTTATATAGCACGATTTTAGAAAAAAATTGATATTTTTGATTTGTACGTTTATGAAATGTGCCATGACATTAAATTAGATTTTTTTTTATTGAAAAAGATCCTATAATATAATAGGAAGAATTTTGAAATTCAAAAAGGAATTGCTACAGATTTTGGAACCTTATAAGGAAATACGTAAAGATTTATACGCTAAAATTAGACAATCGCTTATTATCGAATTTTTGAAAACTAAAACCACAAGAAATCCAAAGTCCTCCGATGATGGAAACTTACAACCGATCTCAAAAAAGAGTAAAACATATAGAATTCTAAGTGATAGCGATGATGTATGAATACTATATTATATTGTTAAAGTTTTTTTCAATAAATATGTAAATGCATATTTGTTTATTTAAAAAAATAAAGTACATATTCATATAAACTAT
>JAOXNN020000007.1:160457-172121 GCA_028571205.2 Hydropsyche betteni
CACAAACAAATAACAAATGAACTATTTTGATTTTATTAATTAAATATTAAATATTCAAATCGGGTACGGGCATCGACCTTAAAATAAACATAAACACATCCCGATGTTTTTAACATCGGGCCTATTTACTAGTACTTAATAATGAGATATATCAAAGATCGTGAATAAATTCTCTGACCACCTTGAATTTACTGACGAGTAACTATTACTAAACATCAATTTATTATAGACCGAATATATTTAATCAATTTCTTGTAAAAAATTACATATAAAAAGGTTCGAAACCCCTATTTGGCTTGATGCAAACGTATGAATGAATAATTCAAGTGACGCATCGGCACTTCGTCACTCACATACATGCGTACCAGACATTAGAACGAGCGCACGCGGCGTTCCGACAAAATTGAAAAATAACCGATGTACCCTTCTTACCACCGCCTTCAAAGTATTTTTATAAAAAAGCTTCAATCTTCACCTTTATTCAGAGAATGATAAACAAAAAATACAAAGATCCGTTCTCGAGTTATTCTAGATTGCATTTCAATTGCCCGCGCGTCTCCGATTTCACTCCAAGCCGGAAAAATCGATGATTGTTTATAAAGCACAAAAGCTTCCAATTCTAAAAGGTTATATTATGTTCATGCAAAAGGTTAATTGCCAATTTAGATACGTATACGTAGCTTTTTCTTTGAATCGGTGAATGTAAGTTCGGTGTTTTAAGAATTTCGCATGAGCAATGTTGAACTTTGAAATCAAATGTGTTCGATGCGTGTGAAAGTATCGACTGCTCGGAATCCTACGCAGTAAACTTTTGCCATTTGTAAACAGACGGGAAAAGAACGGTGAAAGTGCGGCGCCGAAAGTCGAAAAGGGTGGAAAATTGAGAGGAAAACCTTCGGGGTGTATAGAAGGTGAAAACACAAAGACGAGTTTGGAAAATTTGATGAAAAAAGGTCGGGAGCGCTTTGTTTTCGCACCTAGACGAAAATGCGCTTCGAAATATACCATCCATTATTTTTTCATTCAAAAATTATCATTTTATATAACAAAACAACAACTTAATCCCATAGATCGAACCATATTTTTTCATACAAAAAACATTTAACAAACGAAACCGAACTCGCCCTCAACCTGAACTTTATTAACTCCCAACTTTTACCGAAACGAATAACAACTTTCGAACATTTCGCATTATATTCGTCAGTATATTTTACATGATCAATGCAAGTATAATAAATAGAATCTCGTTGATAATCTCGGTCGTTCGTCGACAAATGTCACGGCGATGTGCAGTGATTCATTCGTTCTCTGGGATGACATTTCTCCTCGTGCTTCATTATAAATTGTCTTTTCGTTCAAGTGTGAAATCCGACACAATCCAATCAACGTCGAATTTCATATTTTCGTTTTTCGTCGAAATACGATTTGTTGTATATTTTATATAATGTTTCGTTGAGGGGTTTGTTTGAAATGTTAAGTAAATTTGGATTAATGTTTTGTGGGGAAAATGGTTTGTGTTTGTTGTTTAAATAAGCTATGTCATCTTTGGTGTCGATTGATTTCTTTTTTTTAAATATTCTCTATTTGTTATATATTTTTTTTTTCAAAATTATCGGATAAAAATGATTAACTGTTTCTATTACGTACTATCGATTGACAGTTATCGATACATGTTATCAATTGACAATTTTCCAGGATGAAAATATTAGAATTTCACAGTATTAGTTTCAATATAAAAATATGTGTAAATCCTAAATATTTAATAAAATATTAATGCTAGTTACTGATTATTTTTTCTAAGATCTAAGCATTTTACGAAATTTACTGATAGTTTGATTTTTTTTTTTTTGACCCACATCAATGATTTTTTTTATGTACACAATATTTCTAAGCATTTTAATATATTTAAAATAATTGAATAATTCATTAAATTAACCAAACATTCCTTAATGACCAAAACTTCAAATATAATGATTTACCGGTCAAAACCCATATGACCGACTGATGAACGCACTTTGATACGTGAGCTTTTTGCTCTCAGTTGGTTGTAAATGGAAAAAATATTACAAATAACATATTTAAGTAAAAAAAAAACTCTAAAGTAAAATTATAAAAAATAATAATCTATATATTTAATATAAGCTTCGAGTATTAAGCGATAGAAGGTAAAATTTTTAAGCAAATCGCAAAATAATTTGAAAGGAATTGGATTAACTGGGCTTTAAAAAAATTATAAAAAATCTGATATCATATTATTACATGACACATTTATATAAATATTATATATGCTTAATCTAAACGATACAATTTATTCATACACGAGTGCGTATTTTTTGAAAAAACAAAAATTTGAATAATTCAAAAACTGCTGAAATTTCCAAGTCATAAATAACGAACCGTTTGAAAAATGCACGCTCCCGCAAATAAATCGTGATCGTGTAAATTCGCACGCTAATTATCACGCGCGTGCCCTATCAAACTTCCACATAAAGCACGATTTTCAAAAAAAAAAAAAAAAAACACGCAACCCAACCAAAATCATCCGTCATCGTCGTGCCAACACACCATTTTCGACCGAGCTCCTTTTCAATCCCTGCCGACCCTGTTTAACCGTCACAAACGCGTAAAAAGGACAAAGTGCGAACAAGGACAAATCCTTCCATCACACAACGCAGAATCCGGCTGTAAAATTTGAATATGTTCGCGGCGGCGGGAAATATCGATCTGTATTGTGCCCGCCGTTTGTTATACGAGAACACAAAGCCGGATGAGCTAACAAATTTTAATAAGAACGTAAAAAGAGGACGTATCAAGATCATATTTCATATTTTCCCTTTTTCATCTTGTTTTTCTTGCCGTTGTGCTTGTGCTTGTGTGTGTTATTATATGCGCGCAAAATAATAAACGCCAGATTGCTTCTTAAACCTTAGCAGCCAGCCCTCAGCCGACCGCATATCAACACTTTTGCTTTTCCCCCGAATTTATATGTACAGGGTTGTCCTTTTTTCTGGTGAGGGATGTTTTTGGCTTTTGTTAAAGTTTTTCCTGGGAAATTTGACGAACGCGGTTGTTTGTTAGGTTACTGTCAATTTTAAAAGATCTCAATTTTTTTGTTTTTACACGGGATGGTTAATTAAATTTAACCATAACCATCTTATATTTAAGTTATAACCATCTTACATAAGTTAAGCATAAGTTCATTTCAATATCATTGACGGTTTTTTTATATAAAAAGATGAAGTCAACTCTTGAACGATTAATAACTGAAAACGAAACTGTTAATGTTTTCACACTTTATTTTTTAGATCATAATGATGTTGATCATCATCATATACATTCTACATAACATTCACTAAAAACGTCGCATTTCATAACAAAAAATAAATAATTTGGTAATTTTTTTCAACTGACGATTCTCAAATAATTTTCAAAATGTATCACAATTATTATATTTATTAATAACTAGTATATAGGCCCAATGCTAATAACATCGGCAGTGGTTTTGTTAAGAAACAGAAAACGATGAAATGTGAAAACCCGATTTGAATATTTAATATTTAATTAATAAAATCAAAATGGTTCATTTATTATTTGTTTGTGACATATAGGCAAAGCCATAAATATAGGCTAAACGATGCCCGTACTCGATTTGAATATATTTAATATTAAATTAATAAAACCAGTTCATTTATTATTGTCACAATTACGACATATAGGCGAAGCCAGAGGCATTACGTAATAAGCATCATATTGTAGACGTTGGCTGTATACGCATATAAAGAACATATTCGCGAAAAAGACGCGAGCGTCATCGAACAGACGAACACACAAAAATCCGCTATTATATATAGGGGATGTGAAATTTCAAAATATCGATTATCGATATTTTTTTGTTATAAATATTAAAAAAAAAAAAATCGATGACCCTATTTCTTAATACCTGCCGCAGCCGTAAAAGTCCTTGATGACTTCCAGCATGCGTTGTTTACGTCTGTGCGTAAGTAAGGTGTGATTATGTGGTCTGCACCTTCGCAAAAAAAGCCTACAGAGAATTCTGAAAAAACTCAAATACTGCCTACAATGCAATATATTCCCGGAATGTATACATAAGTTCAAATTTTTATAAAAATAAATAAATTTTCGAACAAAATCACACGAAAAATTGGATATATCCATATTCAAACCATCGTAAATCATCAAAATAAATAAACGAAATTTAATTTTTAAAATATTATCATCGATCCATCTTTCGCATCCGAATAATATTGATGTGACAAATTGTACGTAGGTTTTGTATGGGCGTTAAAAAAAACGAAACCCCGCTATGCACACTTCCTAAGCTTCTGAGTTATGTACAGTACGACTTGACCTTTTCAAAATCATTAAAAATCCCTTTCTTCTTCAAATATTTTTATTATAAAGATTTAAAAACTTAACCTATCTCTTCCCGAATAATAAATATACGACCAAACCACTTACTCAACCGCTAACCCCACACAAACTTAAACTCAACTTCAATGAACAATAAAAACCAATTAATCAACTAAATCATCGTATAAACACAATGATTGACTCAACACAATATATCAAGAAGCAAAAGCACAAACGAACCATCTTATTTTGGTCATCTAGTCACACGCAACATCTCCAAAAAGTCCAACGCATAAATTTTCGACACGTTTCGAAATTACATACGAAACCTGTTGCCGGTCGAAAGTAAAATAAAAATAAATACATGTGCCACAATGAATAGGATCGATAAATAAACGTTCGTTTTGTGTACCCACATTATTGACGAGGCTTTATTTATTGAACGACCGTTTAGTATTCATATAGGCGCGTCCATATTGAAATTTTGTTGCCAGAAACAGGCGACGTCTTCGATGTGCTTTGAAAGCGTTAAAATAAATATAATACGAGACGTTGATTATTGTTTGTTTTGTGTGAAGCTTAAATTATTGCGCATATTAATGGAATTTTTTAAAAAATTCAAGAAACGATAGAAATCAACCGTATATTAGTGGAAAAGAAAATTGAGTGGATTGTATGAAATTTTTTGATTAAATTTTGTGTAATTGAATTTTAATCGAACATAAAGATGTATATATCAAATTTTCGTTATTAAAAACCTTAGTATTCATTTGAATTTGAAATCGTCGCTTTTTAAAGTACGGAATAGAAACGGCCATTTCGCCCACGGGTCGTTACGTATGTTGATTCGGCGTTTAATTAAAAAATATATATATACACTAGCAGCGAATCAGCTGTAAATTTATTTTTATGTTTTGAAAAACAGACGGAGCCCCATGTCGATTTTTAAGTCCTTGTTTCGTTATACGGACTGATGGACGATCTAGAAAAGCGAACCGCTATTTATGGACCGATGAAAAGCGGACACGTTTTGTAATACGAAATGTTCTATGGACTTCTATGGTGATAGACGGTAGCCTGTTTTAGAATTTATTGTTCAAAACCGTCGCTGGTTGTGATTTTCAATATTGTCTAATTGATAACCGTGGATTAATCAATATGATCGGGATCATCAAACGCCGCCATACTGCGACTATAAAATATTTAATATCGGACCGTTAAAACGAGATTTGACGGCCATAAGCGACATGTGACGCGGCCATGACCGCTCTCAGTAAAATTCCAGAAGTGCCCAATAAGGACTTTATACTTTTCAACGACGAAAACCTCGATCGAAAAAATTTTCAAAGTTTGCAAAATTCGTAGAATTTTTATATATTTTTTTAATGCAACATACATCGAAATTAATTAATAAATGATTATATAAAAAAGTGTCAAAAGTTACCCGTATCTTATCATAAAAAATTTCAATGAAAAAGCTTTAATGTAAAATCAATATGATGATTCGAAAAAATTACTTTTTTATATTATGTATCATCATTCGTATATTTTATATCCTTTCAAAAGAAAAAATAATTGGAAATGATTCACAAAACGCATTCTTCTGTATTAATTCGATCACACTAATACCCATTTCGTCACGCCAATCCGATTTCGTTTACTTTCGAAAAATGTCACCAACAATTTATATACAACCCGCATTCGATATATTAAAATTCAAACGAATTTCAACTGGTTCTCAGCTTCACGGATTAAACTAAAAAAAAAACACATAAATTACTTCCAATACACAAAACATCATCAACCAGTCAATTTCAATATTTGATGTTTCGAATTCGAACCAATCGAAGATCATTAGTTGATAGTCTTTGTTTTCAAGTCGATGTGTACGTTCACATTTCAAATATTTGTATATTTGAATAAATACGACTCTGAAATATAAATCGTTATCGAATTTTCATTCGAGAAAGTTTCATTACTTTGCATAGTGTATTTGTATGTATTATATGAAAACATTTGACAAACTGCAGGGGAAGTTGCATCTTTTTTATTAAATGCACTCTGAAAACATTGCACATATGACAAATATGACATATCCCCTTCATATCGAAAATGCTTCCCAATATTTATTCAAATCAAGTACTAAACATTCTGAAATATATTAAATTTAAAAAAATGAACAAATACTTATTGACTCTGGTGTATTAATGTGCAAATTAATATTTTTCTACCTTGAATATACACGAATTGAATATTCATACAATGCATAATGAATAAACATCATATTATATTTATCTATATATAAATAAAAATTAATGTATGTGTGTATGTTAGTTATGCATGCCCTTCTTGATTATTTGATTACAGTGAAATTTTGTAAATATATTTATTGTACATTCAAAAAAGTTTGTGTATCATTAAATTTATTTTATAACTTGATCTAATGCTATTTTAAGATAAAAATAAAATTCCAGTATAAGCGCAGCACCGGTGTCACGATTGATTGTGACAATAATAATAATCGAACGCGTGTTTGATTCGATCCACCTTCCTATACATATTCAAGAAGGCAACGGAAAATCACCTTAACCACCATATATATAAAAATATTTGGTTGTCATTGAATCGCATATAGTCATATAAAATACCAAAAAAGTGCATCAAATTCTCCGAATGGAGGGAAGAGAGCGTGCACCCCCAAAAATAAAACACTGACTGTTATTATTGAAACCTTTCCGATGTAAAAAAATTTATACGTCCCGAAAAAAAAAATACATCGGAGACTTTTTAATATACAACCCCTGTACGGGATGTAAACATGGCGTCGGTGCCCCCCAAAGTGACCGAAAAAAAGCGTGCCCCACAAAATGGCGTATGAAAAAAATCCCCGCGTATATATTAATATTAACTGTACCGTTTCGCGTCAATATGGGGGTCGATGATGGTTAATACGTTTCCATTTTTACTTTCGGTCCATTATGGGGAGGGTGGTTTGTTTTGTGGGTGAATGGCGTTGATGTCTTTTCGTTTTCTTTATTTATTTTATTGTATTGATGTTTTTTTATGAAAGTTTTTTTTTTTAGATTCATATGAAAATTTGAATAGATCTTGGTAATGAAACTACATAACCGTATAATATTTGGCTTAACTTCAATAATATGATGTATAAGTATCAATATGAAACTATATTATTGAATGATAAATTTTATATATTTATGTATCGATTCAATTATGATTATTCATATTTCAATATAAAAGTTTTGAAAAATCATACAATAATGTTTTTTTTAACACAAAAGTTTTTATAGATTATCAATGTAATAATACATTTTGTATTACTTTAAGAGTAATATCATTCTATTTAATAAAAAAAAAGATACTTTCAACGATATTGAAAAGCCGAATTCTACAATTGACATTATATAAATTACATGTAATAAATAATATAATGAGACCATTACTTACAACAAATTCTCATCCGAAAAGTAATAACAAAGCGCATATCCTTGTAACATGTCATCTTCAAAGATCCCAAACACTACCCCAAAAACATAAAACCATATTACTACCTCAACACTAACACAAAAGTGCACTCCCGCTTATTAATCCGACTTACCCCAATTTCGTCCCTCAAAAAAAACGGCGCACACCCCCCAAAAATAATAACGGCAATAAATACCGGCGGCAATATTTTAAATATCCGAAAAAAAATGGCGCGAACGAAATAAATCGCGAAGCTTTCGCACGATTCATTTGAGCGGTTAATCGCCGAGAAAAAATTTCATCGTATCCAAACTACCCGCGCCATATTTCAGCGAACTTCGCCATCGGCGAGAAGCTCATAAAAGTTGTACGACTTGACGTTACTTCTCCGTCGATAATATCCACTGTGTGTTGAAGCGAAACTTTTAAAAGCTCTCGACGTCCGCGCCAATCTTTTCCATTTACCGTTGCGAGGAGGCTGGATGGAAGTTTGTTGGGTTTTTTTTATTTATTTTTAGTTGGTTTGACGTTGTAATTTTCGGTCACTTAATGATTGAAGGTATGGGTAAATTGGATAGTATGAAAGGTATAAAGTTTTTGTATGGATTTGTGAAAAATTTTGTATGATATTGTGTTTTTTGATTGCCGATGATTGATATGAGTATTAGATTCTATGATAATTTAGTACGGGACAGTTGAAAAACGATGACAGATAAACATAGCGATAAATGGACACAGTGACAATTGAACACAGTAACTGTAGAACACAATGACAGATGAATATAGTGGTAAATGAACACAGTGAAAATTGAACACAATCCGAAAAAAGTTTGAAGTGACTAAATATTACCATTTTTTTCAACAAAATCTCTGATTTAATTTGTATATTAAAAAAATTTATATATTCAATATGATCTCGGAAAGAAATAAAAATTTAAGTTTATATCAGGGCTTTGGAGCGAAGCAGGAATGGAAGAACGGAACAATGGGTTTTTATTCAGAACAGGAGCAGAGCTGGAGCGCAAAATTTCCAAGATAGTATAAAAAACCTATTTTTGAACGAAACGAAAATTTTTCGAACAAAAAAATATTCACCACCGCTAATTTGGGTTATATAAAAAGATTTTGGTGTCGTACGTAAATAATTTTACCAAAATGAATAATAATTATACTATTTTGAAATTTTACGCTAGCGTCAGTGTGCGCCACCGTCGTGTGCGCTAGCGTCATGTACGTCAGAAACATTTGAGCAAATGTCTAATCACCAATTTTAATATAAATTTATTCAATTTACGCCCTTTTCAAAACACAAAATAAAACAGAACAACGCCATATTATTCCCCGTTACGACCACAAAATGATTCACACACAAAAATTCTGACATTGTGACATAACCTACTGCCGCGTTGACTGTCAAAGCTTGACAGCAAAACACAAACCTTCAAACATCAAATAAAGACATACAACAATCGACATGTGCTTTACGAAACAAACATAATTACCTCGCCGAACTATACTATAAATATTTTACACAGACAACTCCCAAGCAAATGAGAATCATGACTGAATCAGACTTGTACGTCGCAGTTATTTGCTCGTCGAATATGAACCGCAGCATGGAAGCTCACGCTTTCCTCGCCAAAAAAGGCTTCAGAGTCAAATCTTTCGGCACCGGCGACAAAGTCAAACTCCCCGGAGTCTCAGCCGACAGACCGAACTGTTATGAATTCGGCGTACCATACGACGACATATACAATGATCTAATGGAGAAGGACAAATCATTTTATACTCAAAACGGACTGTTGCATATGCTCGATAGGAACAGAAGGATAAAACAGCATCCGGAACGGTTCCAAGCGTCTACCGAGCGCTTCGATGTTATCATTACATGTGAAGAACGTGTATACGATCAGGTCGTCGAGTGGATATCATCCAAACCTTCCATGTATAGACAACCCGTTCACGTAATCAATATTGATATACAAGATAATCACGAGGAAGCCACGCTAGGAGCTTTCTTGATAAGCGATCTGGTCACGAGGATGGCTCAGAGTTCGGATCTCGACAACAATATCGATGAGTTATTGAATAAGTTCGAAGATAAGAATCAACGCTCTATCTTGAATTGTGTGGTTTTTTATTGATTTTTACAAAGACGGACACTCAATGTGATATAACGTTACTGTAAATTAAGAAAGTGTGCTTCAAATAATCGAGGTTTCGGAAGAGTTTTTGTTCATTTGATAAAACTATTTTATGTATATTACCTGAAATATGGAGAATAAATAGCTGCTGCAAAGTTTTTTCATAATAAAATGTTAACAATAAAGTATTTTTTAATCAAAATGCAAATCTCGTTCACTAATAAAATCTTAAAGTACCTCACTAATTTTTGCCATCACAACTTGTTACTCATTAAAAAAATATATATAAAATATCCTAAATCCTAAATAAAAACAAAAATTAATTTTTTTTCGATATATAATAGTTCACTTTATATATTTTCAGCTCTATGATGTTGTTGAATGAATTTTAGTATTCAAATTGAAGTACTCGAAGCTTGTGATTTTTACACAATGTTTACTGTGTTTCGTATGTAATAATCTTCCAATATATGACGTAAAAGAAATTGAATCGTTTGCAATAATTAAATATACTGTTGAACAAATGACCTGTATACACAATCTCACATTGTATTAAATTAGCTATAATATATCTTTATTTTTTATAAATATTCTGTTTTGTGTAATTTTATTTTATGCAATACAAATAAAAACAAATTTACTATATCGATCTATTATTTTCCTATTTATACTTTTGATCTTTCCTTTGGTGCATGTTTTTCAAGGATTCATCATTTACCTGGGTTTCAAACTTTGGTTATTTTGACAATCATTGAATTATAAAATTCTTCATAAACACTTGTACAAATCGACGGAAATACTATTTGCACAAATGTTATCAGATAAAATTCATTTTCTATGAATAAATTGTACTTTTTTTCTTACTGGATATGAATTAACAATCTTATCAGATATCAATGAACACATTTAAAGTAAAAGGTAGACTAAAATCATATTCTAGTTGACTATAAAATTATCCATCAATATTTTCATGATATTTGAGACAGCATTTTCACTAAACGCTTATGTAAAAAAAAAAACAAGGTAAATAAAACAGCATGTATATAGGAAACAAAAATCCAAATTTGTCCAAACGACACTGGCACATACTGAAAGTAAAACACAATCCAAAATACATAGATAGTATGATTAAATGTATTATGTAGCATTATTTATATCAGTAAATGATTTAACCATCATATATTCCTCTAAAACGTGTTATATGTGTTACTGCCGGTATGTTCTATTGCCATTTTTTGAGCAAACGTCTGGTGACCGCAAAAAACAGTACAATATGTACATTAGTCCTCAACTTACGACGGTTCGCACTTACGACCGAAAAAAATTATGTAGATTAATTATTTTTTTTTAAATTGAATGATAAATCTCAAGCAAATGTGAGAAATAAATACGTAGGAATGTAGAACCGTCAAAAATTTCGTATTGAAAGAAATGGCTTCTGCTTTTAATTTGATTAATCAAGAAATAAAAAAAATTGAAATGACGGACCGAAACAGTGAAAGATTTCCAAATGTTATTTATTTATTATTTCACTATTGTATTAATAAAAGTGAGTTTCGTATATTCCGCCATCAAACTCGGAGCGTGGCGTTTATTCCTTCAAATCGTTACCTTACGTTTCTGCACGTGCTGGTCTTTCATTGCCGATCAATCATTATCGACTGTT
>JAOXNN020000007.1:172221-210349 GCA_028571205.2 Hydropsyche betteni
CCCGCGCGGCCCCCGCCCCCGCGCCCCGTCACGTGGGATCGATGGCGGTCACGTGGCGTCCACCTGGTGGGCCCCCGGGGGGCTGCGCGGGCGCAAGCCGCCCGGGGGCGGAGCGCCGGGGCGTCGCCGGGGGGCCGTCGGCGGCGGGGGCCGCTCCTATGTGTGCTCGGGGGGCGCCCCCCCCTCCTCCTCCCCCTTTGTTACCCGATCGCGTTTTGTCAACTGTGCGTGTGTTTGTCGGCAACAAACTTTCGGATCTCGAGGGGCGGCGGGTCGAAGTTCGGATGTTCGAATGTGCGCTTCGGGAAATTGTCGGTTGGGGGTTTTTTTTGGGTGTTTTTTGGTTTTGAATCCGATGATTATGTGTTTGATTGTGAATAGGCCCGATGTTGATAACATCGGCTGTGTGGGTTTGTTGAGAAACGGAAAACGATGAAATGTGAAAACCCGAGATTTGTACCCAATTTGAATATTTAATTAATAAAATCGAAATAGTTCATTTGTTATTTGTTTGTGACATATAGGCAAAGGCAGTAGTTAGTAGGGAATAAGCGTCATATTATAGACGTTAACTGTATACGCCTAAAGTTCATATTAGAATATCAATACTATAAAAAGTCGCAAGCGTCGTTCGAACAGACGAACACACAAATAGAAATCGATGGTTATATGTAGAGGATGGTTTTGGTCCGCTGTCTATCGAGGGTCTTATTCTCATTTTATGGATTTCATCCGTTCGTTTTTCATTTGACATTTTTTCTTACAGCCTCTCGAGTACAGTAAACTTTCCTATAACGTCAAAATAGGTATCACGTTATAGGGGAAGACATTATAGGAGATAAAAGTTTTTAATTTTGTTTTTTGATTTGAAGGAAATCAGTAAGTCGAACTTTTTAATTTTCTTTTTTTTAAATATTTTTACATGTTGACCAGCGCAAATGACTTGACTTGAAATCATAAGAGTTAACGTTATAGGAGGTTTATCTGTACTACCGTGTTGTCCCAAAAATAAAGTCCGGTCTTATATTTAATTTTCGGGGTAGGGCTTATTTACGAGATAGGATTGAAAAAATTCTTATAATCACGATAGGGCTTATTTTCGGAGGATGTCTTATATAGGTCTTAGGAGAACACCGTGTAATATTTCGTCCATCTATCCACAACATGCCACGTCTTTTTTCAGTTATTTCATATTAGATTGAAATAAGGAATTTTCAGCCTTTCAAATATATAACATCAATTATTTTATATTCTTATTCTAAAAAACTTTATATTATAATATTAAAAAAACTACTTCGCAAAATTTTCAAATACACTCAGCCCTCGTGTAGCACGGTTTTATACAATTCGATTTTGAAATAACACGGTTAATAAATTGTGATCTATTTCTGTACAACACGTTTTATATTATACAAAATATTTAGAAAAAAAATTATATTTTAGAAAAAAAAACTACAAAATAATTAGGTAATTTTTTGAGCGCGTAAATTATTTGCATTTCAACATGAATAAAGATGCACTATAAGTGCTTAAATTGAGATTTTAAGCCAGGCTTGTCCAACATTTCGGCATGCGAGAGCTAAATGTACATATTATACATCGGGGGCCACTTATAAATTTTAAAATTTCAATTGTTTTAAACTCAAAACATAAGAGTATATTTCAGAATAAATGCTATTTGTTTATGAGCGCATTACGCATGTGTTTTGGATGAGACATTTTTGACAGTTGATAAAATTGAAATATTAACGTGCGTTGTTTCCGACATTTTATCCCTGTCGTGGTTTATTTTATGGGCGATTTGTCTAATTATATGATTCTCGGATCGATTTGTCGTTAATATTTTTGAGAAGAATACTAATTTCATCGGAATAAATAATCGAGCAAATGAAATGTCAAGTTTGCGAGCGCAATCTGAGCATAACATTCGGTCATTCACGAGCATCGTCAATTTGGCTTTTTTTATTAACGATAAAATACATATATTTTGATTAAAATTTGTTTGAAAAAATTGATTCGTTAATAATTCGAAAAAAAAAAAATACTAATTTTCCTCAAATTACAACAAAATTCGTAAAAGGATAGCTAATTCTTATGTCAAACGTTATATGAACACGCTTTGGACCAGTGTTTTGAACGAATTTCACGTGTAAATTATTATTATTTTTAATTAAATTTCACGTGTAGTTTATATTTATTAATTTTTAACTATATCTTAACGTGATTCTGGTTTACGTGTTATCTTTTTTTTATGATCTTCAAACCATATAACACAGATTTGTATTACACGTCATTTTCGTGGACCGATATAACCGTGCTATATGAAGCCCATGTTTACCGGTAGTCCTCGACTTACAACGGTTCGCACTTTAAAATGGAAATTTTAATATAAATAAATTTATAAGATTTTTTTATACGGATTCAACTCACGACCGAAGTCCAAGAACATATTTTCATTTTAAACAATCGAAACACCCATCGACTCGCATACAAAACGCTAAATATCGATTCTCGTACGCGAAGCCTTACTAAATCACATCGACACATTCACATCTTCGGAACGAATCACACAAAAAAAATATATATATATATATACATCGCTCGAACAGCGCTCCGGAAAAACTCGCGACAACCTCCGGAGTGTATTTTTCCGCACGGTGCACGTGGGGGCGCGGGGCTGCGCCCCCGGGCCCCCGCCCCCCACTGGGTCAAGGCCGGCCCCCGAGCTGACCGGCAGCGGCACACGTGCTCGGCCATAAGACCACTTTTTCCGGCCGTGCCAAATATGCGGACGAGCTGCACCGATCGACGTGCGCGATAGTTTCGATAGACGCGTTTCCGTGTGTGTGTTTGTTTGTCGCCGAGACGTTTTGGCGGGTTGATTCGTGCGGGGTTTGTGCGTTTTGTGGCCGGGGATGTGGAGCGGGCCGTGTGTATTATTAGTCTATTTGTATTATTAGTTCATTTGTATTATTAGTCCATTTATATTATTAGTCTATTCGTATTATTAGTCTACTAGTATATAGGCCCGATGCTAATAACATCGGTTGTGGTTTTGTTAAGAAACGGAAAACGATAAAACGTGAAAACCCGATTGTGAAATGTGTACCCGATTTGATTATTTAATATTCAATTAATAAAATCAGTTCATTTGTTCATTATCATCATCGAAAAAAAGAAAAAGAAAAAAAAAATCGCGAGCGTCATCGACACACACACAGAAATCCGCTATTATATATAGGGGATTCGTATTTGTTCTGACCTAATCCGAAACTTTGATCGAAATAAATGAAATTGCCAAAAAATGCAATCCCAATATATGACTGATCCGAATATATGTAACAGTTCAAGTGTAAACTGTTGTTTGTTTACACCCATACTAGTTTGGGTATACAAAAACTATCGATTTTAGTTTGAATGTTAACCGTCTAATTTTACCTACATATAATTGTGTCTAAACTAAAAACAGATGTCATAAGTATCACACTAGGGTTACGTTGGGTTAGCGTTTTAGCTTGAGTTGTAAAAACGTGTTCAAAAAAATTCTCGAAATTCAAACTGACACGACGTGTAGACACTACGCGTATTTCTTGATCATTAGTTGACATACCAATATCCACCTTATTGACATTTAGCATAAGAGCGTTATCTGAGTGGAAACAACTTAAATTGTGGTATCACATTAACAATCGGACTAGAGCTATTACAAGGTGTATAAACAGACTAGTTGGTTCGTGCATAAACGAAGTGGACACTCAAACTGTGACATACAAGGACTGCGACATATGCAGATATTCCTCGATTTGTGACGATTCATACTTAAAAATAATATGAATATTTTTCAAAAATTACGAGCTGCTGTCACTCGGAAGTTGATGGATTTTGGAAAAATGTGGATTAATTAGAATTATTGTATTGAAAATTTGAGATTTCTATATAGTTATAAAATGGTTGCGATTTGATTGTGCGTTAAAAAATATAGGTTGTGCTTTGAAACGAATTACTTGTGCATTAGAAAAATACTCGATGTGAATTAATGGATTTCGTATTGAGCATTATTTTATTCATATTGTGCATTACAAAAAATGTGCAGTATAAAGTGAGTATTAAAAAAATATGAAATGTTCAATAGAATGAATAGTTTGTGCATTAAAACGACAGATAGGCGGCAACGTCGTCATAGTAAAGTTAATCTCTACATGCAATACAATACAACTGTCAATTACATTTTAACAATTTAGTCCATTTTTTTTGTCAATGTTGATTTTGTTTGAATTCGGCTAATTGAAAATCGATTATATTATGAAAATTGTGAATAATATAATGTGATTGGTATTTCGTTCTTTTTTAATACACTTTAATTGATTTTAAGGTATATTTTTTCTAATGCACAAGTTTTAATGCTCGTTCGAAATGCACCCATCATCTTTTTCTTGCACTCATTTTATTTAATGCTGAGGTTTGATGCACATTTATTTTGTTTAATGTTCAGGTTCGATGCACATTTATTTTGTTTAATGCAAGTTTAAATTTTTCCCTTTCGTAAGTTAAGAAATACTGTATTACGCGAAATTGATTAAATCAGTTTTACAAGTTTAGAAGAAAATCCTTGATTTCTTTTGAAAATGTTAATTTCTTCGTTACGATTGGTTTGATTTGAAAATGTTTTATTGTCGATTTTGTATGATTTGTTTTATTTGAAGTCTATGAATATTCATCGAACTTTTGTGTATCGAAAATATTATTAGTTTTATTCTAAATTTATTAAGAAAAAGTTAAATTTTCAAAACTGGATATGATTAGTCTGCGGATGAATTTTTTTCTCGTAATCTGAAAATTTCATTCAAACATTTTTGTTGACTATTATATTGCACGCGTTTAATTACGATGAGTTGAGATTTTTTTTTAAGAAAAATTACATATATACAATATAAAAATCAAATAGTACAATATCATAAAACTGGTATTTGTGCATATATTATAATTCTTTACATATCCTAATTTAAATTATTAAAAAAATATATTCTAGATACAACTAAAACGCCCTTTCCTTACCCGCCTTTCTTTGAATCCAACCAATTTTTTTACCTAAAATTTTTTCTCAATTATCAAATTCTCATTTAAAACGAACATTACGATGGTTTTGCTAGTTTTAAAGCGTTCTGTACTATTTGTAGAATTTGTTGGCAAATGTTTAGCGTTCGGTGGATTTTACGTCTGCCGAAAAACTCGATTCTTTATGGCAGTCTGCACACATGTACTATTTATTATAATTGTCCGATTTTAATTAAATTAATTATTAGAAAAGCGATAATTTTCTACGATTAATCCAATGAAATTTGTCTGTGCTTGATTAGATTGCAGAAAATTTATAGTCGAAATTAGATTTTTTTCATATAAATATATATGACACCGTTCAAGTGTTCACTTTTGTTTATTTTTACCCATACTAGTTTTGGTTATACCCAAATTATAGATTTTAGTTTGAATGTCAACTGTCAAATTTTACCTTCATATAATTGTGTCTAAACTAAAAACGGACGTCATAAGTATCATGCTTGGGTTAGGTTGGGTTAGCGTTTTAGCTTGAGTTGTGAAAACATATTCAAAAGAAACTCTCGAAGTTCAAACTGACACGACGGGTAGACACTACGTGTATTTCTCGATCATTAGTTGACATACTAATTTTTACCTTATTGATATTTAGCACGAGAGCGTTATCCGAGTGCAAACAACTTAAATTGTCGTACCACACTAATAATTGGACTAGAGCGTTTAGAAGGTGAATAAACAGACTAGTTTGTTCATGCACAAATGAAGTGGGCACTCAAACTGGAACATCAATATTGTTTTTTTTTTTAATCAAAATTTTATTCCACAGGCGAAACTCATTATCGAGCTTACGAACAGCCTCTTGTTTATTTCCAACTCCTCGCATTAACGGGCCAATTTGAACCAGCTATTGAATTTTTATCTCGAATTCCTAAGTATGAATAAATATATTGTTTTTTTTTTAATTATTTTTGTACAACAAATACATTTTCAATTACAGATATCAAGTTCATGCAGTACATATGGCGATTGCGTTAAACGAATCTTATTTATTAGCGGGACCGAGAACTGTTCAAGCTCCATTAAGTAAGTCTTATTATTTTGCTATTTTTCATAAGACGTATTATAAAATTTTCCGATTATAGTTTCGATAGATATAGAAGATCCGGTTCCGATGAGAAGATTGAATTTGGCTCGTCTCATTTTATTGTATGTGAGAAGATTCGAAGTGACCGATCCCGCTGAAGCCTTACAATACTTTTACTTTTTACGGTTTGTTACATTATTGTTGTACATATCGTATTAATTGATTTTATATAAAAATATGCATATTTTTCAGAAATATGAAGGATATTAATGGGAAAAACTTGTTTATGGTTTGTGTAAGCGATCTTGCTTTGGAATGTCGGGATTATGATGCTTTATTCGGACGTATAGATCCAATGAATGGTATGAAAACGAAAGGTTTAGTAGATCTGTTCAATTCGTCGTTTATCGATTGTAAGGTAAAAACGTTTGCGCAAATGCTGAAATTTTATAGATTTTTTATATAAAACTAATCTTTATAATGTTTTTTTTATAGTTAATAGCAGCTAATGTAGCCGATGAATTAGTTAAAAAGGGTCTTTTCGAAGACGCTATAAATATGTACGATATTTCAGGAGTAAGTAAAATCTATTTAATTTTTTACGTTTATTTTAAAAGTTTTCTTATTAAAAACATTTATCTTAGAACACGGAAAAAGTTTACGAAATATGCTGTATGCTTTTGAGTCAAGTTGTGAGCGAAACAAAACGGTCAGGCTCACTCAGGGAAAGGCTAACGCAAATTTGCAACAATTTGAAAAACCGGCACGTAAACACACCGTTGCCCAGTCAAATACAACAAAGTTTCGATATTCTAAACAAGCTCATAGTATTTTTCGATGAATATCACGGTAAAAATTACGTCGGAGCGCTCGAGGTATAATCTAAATTTATTTTCGATACGATTTTGTTCTAAATTCAGTTATTTTCACAACACAAACATTGCAGGCATTGAATGCGTGCAAAATCGTCCCATTAAGTCCAGAAGAGGAACACGAACTTGTCACAACATTCAAAAGGCTCAGCGGTGAAGTGTGCAAAGTGATGCCAGACATTTTGCTTGCCGCAATGACGATACTTTATAACAAATATCAAA
The DNA here is from genome assembly GCA_028571205.2 of Hydropsyche betteni. Classification (NCBI taxonomy): domain Eukaryota; kingdom Metazoa; phylum Arthropoda; class Insecta; order Trichoptera; family Hydropsychidae; genus Hydropsyche; species Hydropsyche betteni. The sequence goes on from JAOXNN020000007.1 coordinate 179,455, forward strand.
ATCAGAAAAGTCAAGATCAAATGACACATATGACTGCCGAAGGAAAAGATAGGGTTTGTATATTTTAAGTGTTTTTATTGATATCAGTTTGTAGGTTTATCTTAATTTATACTAATCTATTTTTTCGGATTTCAGCAAATTCAATTTTTACGAGAGCAAGCAGAAGTTATCACTAGTTTTGCTGGAAATATTCCATTCCGCATGCCTGGCGATGTATACAGTCAGTTAACTCAGATGCAGATTTTAATGCATTAAGTTTGATTTCAGTTAATTTTGTATTATTATAATTAAATAAATTTTTTCACTTAATTAAACTCGATGTATTGTTTCTATTTATTAGTTAATCCAGTTATTTTTAAATTCGATTGTAAGTTTGTAAATTTTCCTTCTTTCATCTGAAATTTATAAAAAAAGAAAAAAATATAAAATATCATTGATATATACATATTTTTTACATACACGTTTAAAATCCAGGATGCTTTCTTTGAATATCATAAAATCTGATAATGAAAAAAGTATGTCGAATACTTCTCCGTCTAAAACTTCTTTATGTGTCCTGAAATAATTGTGTAATCATTTAATGTATAATCACTCGATTTTAAGTATTATATTTTAAATCAGAATAAATATTCACTCTAAATATTGTGAAAAATTCTGCATAGAAAAGGTCGGTATTCTTTCTAGCAAATTATGGTTTATGTAATCTTCGACAAGTTTTGTATATTCAGTAAATATATTTGTGTAAACAAATTTATTCTCTTCCACATCGTCAAAAACTTCCCAATACGTTTCCATGAAATCACATATCATGCACTGAAATTAAAAAATAATTACTGATTGTGAGTGCTCTGAAATTCATATGATTTTCATGTTGAAAATTCATACTTGAAAGTTTTCATCGACTAAAATATCTTCTATATGACCGATTATTGAGTCAAATTCTTGTGTTTGTTTATCATTTTCAATGCGATCATTGAACCTGTGTAAAGTTAATGCCATTTACAGGAGATTTATTTCAATAACGGAAATTAAAATATACTCACAACCTCTTTTTGTCCATGTTCTATCAAATCATTGTCATGACAACGTACATGCAACAATTCGGTTTGTTATACAGGTTGAAAAATATTTTAAAAGTAGGTATAATACATAAAATGACAATTAAATTTAATAATAGTTTTATCACAAAAATCAATAAAAGTTCAAGGTGAAAAAATAATCTATTACGACATCTGCCACTTTGTCATTGTAACTGCAAATAGGCAATAATTCGCAGTTAGTGTAACTGCAAATAGCCTCAACCTTAAAATAATTCAAGTTTCTCAAATACATTAACGACAAACAAATGATATGAATGAATCTTCGCCGCTTGTACGTCGACGTAATATTTAACCAAACTACCATTTTCTATTTCAATCAAAAACTCGCTAGAACAAATTCTGAAAAATTCCTGAAACTTCAACCGGGTATAATACCAACATAGAAAATTGCGCCGAAAATTCAGACATTATTTTTAGACGAAACATAACCAAAAAAATCACAACATCCATCCCAACCCAATCCAAACATCAACAACAACCAAATCAGCAACACACACACACACACACCAATCCATTTGAAGTATACGGACATGGCCGACATACGACTGCGCTAGATCCACGCCAAATAATTTAAATAATTATTAGAATTCAGACGAGAGCAATACTTCGCGCGGTTCGGCCGCGTTTCGCGCACTTCCTCAAAAACATCAACACCCCAAAACTCACATCAAATCATCACATTTGCGAAGACGTAAGCGAACCTCGCATTCCAAAACCGTCAATCGTCATTCCCTAAATCCCGTATTGTTCCCACATATGGTAAAATAATATTTATATGCAAAACAAACGGAATTTCTTACGAGATTCGTCATGGTTTTTGCGACATCACTTTTTGCTAATCGCGAAATATACGAGTTTTTGCATGTGAAGCATAATAATTGCCGAACAATGGGTCAGTCGTATGGTGGTTTTGTGTTATATTTATGTGGGTAGTTGTAAATCTAATGTAATCTGAGTTGTGATATCAATTTGGATTCGTTTTTATCTTGTTGTTAAAACGTATCTTGATGTATTGTTTCCGTTAATGTTACCATGATTTTTCTTATCTTGTTTGTTTTTTTGTAGGATTTTCAGAGAAAATGTTAAAATTTGAGATTGCGTCCACTAGGACTATAAACGAAGAAAAGACTGATAAAAAATATGTTTTGTATTCACTTTGCGTGCGACAAGACGGAATCGTCGATTCTAATCCGATATATATTCATAGAAGATATACTAACTTTCAAAATTTGTATAACAAATTGAAAACAACGTATCCTTTGCTTATGACGAATGTAAATTTTCCTAAAAAGGTATTGTTATTTCGTTATATGGGCAACTACTGAAAGACTGAAGGGTTTTGAAAAGTTATAACTTATTTATCTTATTTTTTCATGAATAAAATGACTATATATGATATTTGTTAATGATTAAAACTCTTCAGGTTTTTTTTAATCCTAATGAAAATCAAATCAGAGAAAATATTAGCAATATTTTAACGTTATGTTCATTGATAATGAACGAAGCCTATTTTCATTCAAACGTATTCATCTATAAACAAAACTGTTGAAAATCCCAAAGAAATACATTAAAATTAATAGCATCCTCAAAAATAATTTTTTTTCTCTGAATTTTAATAATTGATTTTTCAATAAAATAGAAAAACCCGATGAGTTTTACTCTTTACTAGACATCATACATTTCCATTTTAATATCCAAAAAATACTCTATTAAGATTGAAAACGAACAAATTATGACTTTCAAACTCTAATATCATTCAATAAATACTGTGTATATCATTCGTATAATTATTATCAAATTTTCAGGTCATGATAGGCAATTTTAATCCCGATCTTATATACTGTCGATCGTCAGGTTTCGAACAATTATTAAATCACATCGCCTGCGATCCCAGACTGAGAGAAGCGCCCGTGACCGTATCGTTTTTCCAAGATATAGAACTCGCAGAAGCCAAAAACTGGATCGCCGAAAAAAAATATGACCAAGCGCTTGTAGTATTAGAAAACATGTTCACGCTACTGAACAAAGTATAATCCTCACATTTTCCTTAATCTTTCGATCGAAAGATGTTATTGTGTCGATTTTTCAGGTGTACACGGATCGTTCGCGCGTCGTGATAGTGACTTTGTGTCGCGTCGTAGCCTGCGGAGTTGTGGAGTCTCCGGACGGGGGCACGCATGAAGATCCTAGTCTGGCCGGACCAATTGAACGATTCGCTAAGTTGGCTTTGCATAGGTTCGACGCTGTTAGCGATACAGATCTTCTTAGTTTATATGCGCCTTTGCTTAAGGCTTGCGTTTGTATTTGGTAACGTTTTGTATATAAATTTCGATTGGTTTTGTTTTGAATGTTTACGTTATTGATTTTTTGGTTTTCAGGAGAGCTCTCGGGAAAGATACGACGGAATTAGAGACGAAATTGAACGATATGAAAAGAAGAGGTATGCGGGTAGATGATTGTTTGCGTTTAGAAGATGCAGTTGATAAATTAGTACAAGAAAACTTTATTTAAAAACCCTAGTATTTATTTTATAATTGTGATCTCGTTTTATGTGAAAAAAACGATTTTAATATTAATTTTGCCATAATTTTAAATGTTTGCAGATTTTATATGATTATTAATTTTCTGAAATAATATTTATGATGTGATTGTTTTTAGTTGAATTTTTTTTTAAAGAAAATTCGATTGAATTTTGACTGAGATTTTAAAAGATATTTTTAAAATTGATTGTGTAGTCGATTTTGTGATTTATTTTATTATATATATGTATAAGAATTGAATAGAGGCTATATTCGAAGCGAAATATAAATATATATTTACGAGTCAATTACCATATAACAAATCATGTGAAAAAATGTCATTTATGTTAAAATAATTGTACAAAACAAAAATTTGTGATTTTATACGATAGCTTAAATGTGCTTCGATGTTAATTTAAACTCTTACGTGTCATTTGAAATGCATGTTTGCGTAGTTTGACACGATTTTAACTGTCAATTTCCCGAATGTAATTTTATTAATGTGAAACATACTCGATCTGTGGTACGTTATACCAAAGTAGTGTAATTGTAATGACCAATGCCCTGATATTTTAAACTGACTGTATTAGTTACGTAAATTATTGTAAATGAATATTGAATTTCATATTTGTATAATAATCTATTAAAGTTTTTATATTCGTGTTTGCGTTTTTTTTTGTAGGTTTTTAAATTGGACCATTTATAAATCGAATTTTATTTGGATTGTTATATTTAAATTAATGGAAAATCACAAAGTTATAAAAATATGCTCGAATCATTATGAAACATAAGTTTTAACTAAATGAACAACATGATCCAATTTTTTCGCATTGAGTACAATGATTCTTCTGTACGGAGTCATGGCGTTGTCGTCTTCCATCCATTCTCCTGAAAATCCAGAATCAGTTTCAGTTTTGACCGAAAATTCAAAGGAATTTACAGCTTCTGGACAAATAGCTTCTTCTTCGCCGTTTGACCATACAATTTCTGAAGCGTTTGTTTTATCTGTAAATATAAATAAGTATGAGCGATGAATTTTTTTTTAAATATAATGAGAACAGCTGCTTTTAATTACTTTTCTCGCTGTTTTCTGTTTTGTACATTTTACAGATCATTATGTAATAGTCGAAATTTGATGATCTATGGTTTTCAATGGCATTTTTGATTTCTTCGTTCAACGATTCAAATAGTGGAGCACTTATTTGTGAAGGTATGTTGACGAGTCTTTCGTTAATTAGCAATGCTGTATTTGAATTAAGAACTCTCAGGATATGTTGTTTATTTTCTTCATTCCCATGCTTTACTACCAAATCTGATAAGAGTTGTCTTATTTGATGAACGCAATCACTTTTCTAAAATTAAATTGACGTTAAATTATTCATATTATCATTCCTTTGATTGTATATATAAAAGATTTAAAACCTGTTTAGAATCTATTGGCACAATCGTCGTCACACCGAATACATCTTCTGAACTATCGTGGTCGTCATCTTCCATATCTTCCGTTTCATCGAGCTCAGATTGCTTTATAACACTGCCAATGTGATTGTTTTCTATGGATGAAAAGATTAAGAACGTAAGAGACCTAATTTGCATATTTTTAACGCATCAATTATGTGTGAAATGCATTAAGAAATTTAATTTATGTTCTTCTAATTAATTCATCAAAATACAATAAATAAGGGCAAGGTTACCCATTACCAATTATTAAATTTGCCACTTCGGAGAGATTCACGCGCGCTTTCAAAAACAATTGTTGCAACAACATTTTGATTCCGTGGAAATCCGAATCTTGAGGCGACCTGCCTTCGAAATCAACTTGTATTTCCTATAATCGACAAACATAACGGGTTAAAACGACCATTTTCGAAACCGCTCAAACTGAAACACAATTTACAGGTTATAAAATAAACATGTCGATGTTTACTTACTTGTCCGAGTTCTGAACCAGAATCTTCATCAGGTTCATTCTTAGGATGATCTTTTCCTTCAGAATTGGAGAGAAAAGCTCTTTGTTTAGCTGGACGAGGCATCGTGGCCGCTACGAATGACAGCTGTCAAAAAGTAACGCGTAGAAAATGTTGCCACTATAAATATATATTTTTTAAATACAAATGACTTGTCTAATTAAACAATAAAAAATATTTTATAAATAAAAATAAATACAAATAGAATAAAAATTGACGTTTTAAACATGATTTTAATAAAAAATTGATAATTTTAAAATCAGATCGATTCGTTGTAGATTTATAAATAAATTTCTAACTAGAAACCGATAAGAATACAGAATCGTGACTCAATCAATTCTGTGTTTTGAAATGAGCAAAGATGCGTTATCAGCGGTATTGTTCGCGCTAATAAATCCAGAAATAAACGTTTAGTCAAGCCTAGGGCGCGGCCACTGTTCGTGTCTGAACAGCTGGGTGTCATTAGTAGTTAGCACAAGTGCAGAGAAGTTGTTGCATCGGTGCAAGTGCACTCCCACGCACGGCCACATTATAACAAATGTTCTTTGTTCGCTGATGTGGTTTCCTTTTGCGCGTTTGATTGTTTCATGTGAGTCGGTAATTAGAATAAGGCGAGGCCACACCTACTCCTTATTAGAGTCCTTTTTCTTATAAGAGTCCTTTATAAGTTTGGTTGTTAGTGTGCTTCGGCGGTGGATTGTGTGATGTTTCGGCTTTTGAAACGATGTATTGAGTTGATCTAGTTATATTTTGATAATGTGAATGTTTCGTAATTTCTCTCTGAATGTTTTGTGTTATTCATATCTGTATCGATTTTCATTCTATAAATACATTTAAAAATCGTTTTTTCATAAGAGTTAAATTGTGAAATGTTTCACAAAATGATCCGCACTCGAGTTTTATTTTGATAATATTAATGTTTCGCAATTTCGTTTTGAGAGTATTGGGTTTATGTTTATGATTATCTATATCGGATTTGAATTCTATAATCTATTGGATAAGTCCTAACCTTTTTTTGAAAAGTCTGATTGCAGAGTACATTAAGTGAAAAATTGTGAATTTAGTTTTGTAATATAAGAATATGAATGTTTTGAAATTTTCTTCTGAGAGCGTTGAACTTATATTCATAATAATAATTTGTATCGGCTTTAATTCTTAAATACATTCGAAAATCGAAAGTACTTTTTCAGAGCCTGATTTTGAGAGTACGCTAAGTGGTAAATTATGAAACGATCCATTGTTTTTATAAATGTTTTGTAATTTACTTATGAGAGCTTTGAACTCATATTCATTATTATTTGTATCATCGATTTTAATTCCATAATATACATTTGTCAATCCCTTTTTTAAGTTTATGAGTACATTTTTTGGTGAATTGTGAAATGAATAATATTATCGAGTTTTACTTCGATAAAATAAATATTTCATAATTTCCTTTAAAAGAGCGTTGAACTTACATTCATAATCATTTGTATTGGTTTTACTTCTATGATATAATACATTTGAAAATTCTTTATTCTATTTTTTAATATATAATACTTGTCATCATTATCAGAATGTCTACAATGGGTGACTCGCAAGTGTTTACTCAAGATTGCTGCAATAATAACGGATCGCCGGCTAAAAGTAAAATCCCCCAGTTGAAATTTACGAAAACTAACGTTCAGCCAGGGAAAGAGAATAATTCTCCAAGATGTATGACTACTTCAAAAGATTTCCAAAGTTCGTTCACGAACGAAAGTTCTCAAATGAATGGTGCATACGCCGAAAGGTGGAAAGCGAAATATCAAGAGTCAGATAGAAAATATAAAGCCTTATTAGTAAAAAATGAAAAAAGTTAGTATGGTTTTATTGAAAAATATTGTTTTTATGTAGTATTTTGACTGACGATAATTATTTGTTTCAGTATTAAGAGAACAAAATGAAAAAGAAAGGAAATTTCAGCAATTGCATGATAGAAATCAACATATTGAAAATCAATTAGAAGAAAAAGAAAAGAAATTAAATAAACTCCGTTCGGTATCTGAAAAGGTTTACAAAGAATACGATCAGCTGAAAAATCAATACGATGTCGAAACACAAGCTATGCATCAGTATGTTATTTTGAAGAAAAGTCTTATATTTCTTATAAATAAAATTTATTTAATGTGTTTTATGAATATTTAAGAGCTATGCAAAGTGCCGGACAGTGGTATAAACAAAATAGAAAACTCAAAAGACAATCGGCTGCCTTGTTACAAAAACTTCCACCACAAACTATACAAGAATGGGATACACTGGACGCAGTCGATACCGGTATATTTACACTTACCTCTCTGGTTCGATTAAAAAATCAAATAGTTAAATTAATACTTGAATATTTTTGTGATTAGCTTCAGAATCTAGTGCCGGAGAAGAACTAGAAGGTTTAAGAGAAACTGTTGCAGGGTTGAGTAGAAAAATTGCCCATTTGCAAACTGAAATTAGTTCATTAAAACTACAAGAATTTGAAGCGACCGAATTAAATGTAAATCTCACACAGGTCCGTATATTTATTATTGAATTATTCACTTATTATTTCAGGATGCATATTAAAGATTCGTACTTGTTACAGGAACTAGAACAAGAAAAAGAAAACAATTCCATTTTAGAAAAACGCATACAGGATCTCTTAGAAGAAAATGAGAGGGGAAAAAGATTGTCAAGACATCTCGCTACCGAAGTATCTGCTTTCAGAGACCAATTAGATCAATATAAAACTGAAGCCAATCAGTTAGTTTCGAAACATAAATCTAATTATTATATCTTGTGAATTTTATCTGATTTGCCTTTTTTGAACACAGAATGAAATGTGCGGCTGAGTCTGCTCGAAAAGAAAGAGATGTTTTGGCGGATAGAAGTTCTGTGTATTTAGAAACCATATCCGAATATGAAGGATGTCCCGTAGACAGAGAATCTTTACAAAACCAGGAAATGTTGCTCATCGAACTCGAAAAACTACGATCTCAAATAGAAGAAGAAAGAATTATGCATACGAGAGAAATTGACGAATTACAAGTGAGAATTTGTTTTTGAAAAAATCATTTTTATACATTTATAGATGGAATTTATTTATGATTTGTTTGTTTTTTAATTATTAGGGGAAAATATTAGATCGTGAAACGAGCGATGAAATGTTCCTTTTAGAAGAAAAGCTTAATTTAGCTGAAGACGACGTTCGGAAAGCAATTGAACGTGCGGAAAAAGCTGAAAAATTACTTGAAGAGTACGAAAGCAAGAGGAAATCGATGGCAACAAAAATATCCTTGTTTGAAAATCAAAGCAATAGATCTGACGATTTGAATAATGAATTGAAGTCTTCGGAATCGAACGTCAATGAAGAAGGACAGACCAAATCTACAGATTTAGGTTTACTTCCTCCTCCACCTCCGCCCCCACCTCCACCGCCACTCATGACTCCTGCGTTTGTACAAAATGACTCCAACGCAAAATCCAACAGCAGTGCCATAGCCGATATGGCTAATATTTTAGGCATCAAAAGTTCTACATCCAAGAAAAAACCTACCGGAGGTAAGTTATATAATATATCTATGTTTATATTTTGGTATTTCACAATTTTACAATTAAAATTTTGTTTAGGTGCTATCGATGATATTGTGAATCAAATAAAAGGTGGTCGTTTTCAATTAAAGTCAACCGAACAGAAAGAGAAGAAACCCCGCGAAGAACCAGCTGCTCTGAAAGAGTTACTTAATATTTTAGGGACCTTGAAAAGGAGACCTAAAAGTCAAAGAGAGACAAATAAAGAACTAATGTGATTAATAAATATTATTTTTTACTTTTATAATGCAATTTTTATTAAAAAAAATATAATTTTTATGTAAATGTGAATAGATTTTTCTTTTCTCTTGATTTATTTTGAGAATTCATCTATTTGTAATTCTGTATATAACTACATTTGCAGTAGGTGCCCAACACATATGTAAAGGAGTAGGGTTGGGTATTTTCTCAAATTGAAGATTGTTTTCAGCTGAAATCAACAATTCGATATTATATGAATTTCAAATATAGAGTTTCATAAGAAATAAATACTAACCCAATAACTTCATGAACGTATCGATCGTTTCATGGTTTCTGATGGTGCTAACTAATAATATTTCACAATTTTCTTTTGCATTAAGAAAGTAAATGAACGATTTTAGCAATCCTCTAAATATTGACGCATCATACAAAACATCAGCAGCTATAACAATATCAGGATATGGAATATTGAGTTTCGGAAAATTTTCTACATCCTCCCATAATAATTTTACAATTCCTGTAATTATCAAATAAATTTTCATCATCATATTTATAAAAAAGAATATTAAAATTCTTTTACCTAATTCTTTAGAATCTTGAGATAATTTTAAAACGACATCTTTGCTATTGACACATAATTTCTTATCGTAATTTAGTAAAACATTTTCTTTCAATAAATTAATAACGAGTTCATGGCAGTCGCTCATCCACATACTTTTCAATTTGCTAAATTTAAAAATGATAATTCCAGCTAAACCAGCACCGGCTCCTAATTCCAATATGGATTTATCAGAAAGTTTTTCAGAATTCTGAATACACCACTCTGAAAGAACCATAGAAGCCTAAAAAATAATGTTAAAAGACAAAAAGAATGTATCGATGTATCTCAATTATAATTTATTCATAATTACCTCCCAAGTGTGAAGTCCTGTAGTTCCATTAGATATCAAATTCAGGTTTTCTTTTAATGTAACAATACAAGAATCGTCATTTAAAACTTTATAATGTTTGTAATGAAAGTTATTCTTTTCCTTCTTTTTTTGTATAAGTGCACAATATGTGGAATATACATCGTCGTGTATTTCAATTTGAGCATCACTGAGGTAATCAATAATTTTTTTCAAAAATGCTGCTTGATATGATATGTTTGTAGGTTTTTTCATCAATAAAGGATGTAAGGCAGTGTTTCTTAATAGGACCTCTTGTTCATCCCACGATATATTATTTAACACGTTCTAAGAATATTTTTTCAAAATACCACAAATATTTTAGGTTATAGTAAACATATTTTGACAGTTTCAAGTATTTAAAGTAAAATAATGATTTATGAAAAGCGTATTTAAATTATGAAAAGAGTTTATATGACTAACTTCAATTTGAATCTCCCGCAAAGGAAAACAGCATAGGAAACGTTTTGACAATTCATCCATGGCAAAGCAGTTTTGCCAACCTATGGTCATGTTGCAATTCCTTTTTGAAAATAAAGCAAGGCTTCGCGAACCGTAAATTTATTCATCCCGGTTTTCGGTTACGCCGTTACGGTTCAAGAAAAAAAATTATTTTCAGTTCCAGTTTTCGGTTCAGCTCTGAATTTAAAAAAAACCGTACACTTGCAAAAACCGACTTTTCCAGAAATTCTAAATAACGTTTTCTAAAAAAATATAATTACTCTAATTCATTAAAAAACCTATTAAATATCTTCCGTTTTATGTTCCCATAAATGATCTTTTTTAAAAGAAAAAGTTCTGATTTATAATTCAATAAAATTATCATTTAATGCTAAATCTAACTCTAAACTAAATTGAACGGAATGTACTAAAAATTAAAAACGGTTTTTTTCAATGATTTTATTTGTTCTAAACATCCTTTCAGTCGAATTTCTTAAAAATAAATTTGGATAAAATAATACATTTATTTGCATCTAATTACAAAATAACATTCTGTTTTTATTAATAAAAAAATGTAATTAATAAATTAAGTATAATGACAATTTCACCAAAACTTAATTTCATACTAAAATGCTGGAAGAAAAAAAAAAAAACTATCGTACACAATAAAAATATCATAAATCTCAATAAAAGTTTATCCGAAAATATTCGAATTATTAAACAATCATTAATTTTTTTTAAGTACATGTGTTAAAAAAATATTTATAAACAAAACGAAACGAGTCATAAAGTTCATTAAATAAACTTAAACATTATATATTACTTTATACATACCTCTTTGCACTAATAAAGTCAATATGTTCTATTACTACATTTAAGACACATTTTTCATCTGATAAGAAAATTTTCAAGTTCTAAAAATTTAATTCAAAGAACAATATCGAGACGACCATCGAACAAGTCATATAATCACAATGAAAACACATCTTTTCTTACTTCGATGTTGATAAAATCTTGTAAAACATCCGGACAACCATTACTTAATGGATCCGTATACTTTCTTGCATGTACCGTAAAAAACATTCAATATTAAATGATCCTAATTAGACATACTGACATTACGAGTGCTAAAGAATATATCTAATTTGAAATTCAATATTTTCATATGAAAATCATTGAACGCCTTAGGCTTAGGCCATTTATTTGTCTACATTCACATAGTAGTTTAAATCTAACAATATGGATGAATATATATTTCATTATTATTTCTATTATATGGAAGCAAAATTCATACACTGATAAAGCTGTTTAGAATTTTTATATATTCTTTCTTCTAATATATAATAAATACAGTACAATATATTTTTTTTTTTTGATAAATTGAAATATTCATAAATTTTATAAAATAAAAAAATATAAGAAAAATATGGTATCACACTTTTTTCTAACAAACTAATACTATTTAGTTTTAAAATATGGTTTAGAGTCAATGAATGAATAAATTAATACATAATGCAAAACATACGAAACAACGGTAAAACGATTTGTTATTGTTTTAAGCATTTTTGTAATTGTGAAAAAAAATTTGAACAACTTTTTAATATTCCAATTTGATACTTAACTATCGATGCCAGCATAGCAAAGAAATAATAATGAAAATATATCAACAACTTTATATTTTATTTAAGCCACAATTATTATCTTTAAAAGCATATCTACCGTAACAACCTTAGGAAGATTAATACAAAAAGGTATATGTTGTATTTTGAGATCATCTTCCTTGAAAATGGCAAATAACGTTTTCAGTTATATATTTTTTTCTTGCAAATATATTTCAAATAAAATCAATTTGTCTAGCTAAACGCACATTTTTTTATATATCTACACCAAAGTGTCTTTTTACACAATGTATGCTTGTATATTACATTAAGACTGCATAAGAATTGAATTTTCGATTGTGTATATCGAAGGGAAGTAAAAATGGGAAAATATTCGATTCATGAACGTGTCCAATTTTTGATTCAAGTATGTTGAGCATGTATGTATATTGTTTGATTAAATATTTTCTAACAATATCATAAGAAAAAATGGCATAAATGTTACATTATTATGAATTTTAAAAAATATAAAAACCACTCTACGTTTCAGAAACAATTTTGTTAAATCTTTAGTGTCAAAATAACATTTCTTTAGTTCACTATATATATATATATTAATATATTATTAATAAATATCGATTATAGTTTATAAATGCCACATTTCTTTAAGAGAGTAACAGTAAATTAGGAAATTTTTCTTCTAAATATGTTATTTATAAAATTCTTAGCAATAAGATATTTAAAACAACTCGCACAATTGATTCTTGCTATATTTTCTACAAATATACGTATGTAAATATAATTATGATACTATTAATTTTTTTTCAAATAAATATTTTCAGAGAAAAATATAACAAATCGTCATTGATTCCAATTTATTATAATAAAAGTATTTGAAAATAAAATCAATGAAGATGCCTAAGGTTTTTATTGTATCTATATTATCTATGTCCTCACTCTTTAGATATTTAACATCAAATAACTATTATTAAACAATTTAAACAACATATCACAGCCCCTAATATCCTTAATAATCTATCAAGTATCGAACATATATTGAATTTAGCGGAACACAAAATTTTAATATTCTATATAAATATGTATATGGGAGTACAAATTATACATATGTTATCAAATTCTAAGCAGGGTCAAGGATAATTTCAATTACCATCAGGATTAATTGTTTTGTTGCAAGGGAAAATGATATGAACGTAAATATCGATCCACGTTTAAGAACATTTATTGTTGTCAATTTGAAAGTTTTATATTTTCGTTTATTTGAAAAGGCTTTAAATTTATTTATATCAGATTCACATTTGCATTGATTTTGTTTCCAATTAAAATAATTTTTACATGAAAGAAACGTAAATTGTTAACAAATATTTTTTCTAAAATAAAATAATCATTATAACACAAAAATTAAAATCGAATAAATACCATACATCAAAATTAGTCTGACAACATTGATACTTTGCCCTATATTAGTTCAACGATGATAATATTAATGATAAAATAATAATATTTATTTGCAGAGCTTGTCAGCATGCAAAAAACTTTTATAAAGAATAAACTTAATAAATACATTTATTTATACATTCATTCATTTTATGTCATAAGCATTTGAATGCTTTAATAAGATTTTTTATATTTTTTTTTAACATGAATATTAAAACATCAAAATAATTTTATTATATTTCAAATATTTCAAATATTTCATATATTTATATAAATAAAGTATTCACTTTTATAATCCACTTAATTGGTTATATATGATAAATATTTCTATATATAAATTACACATACTCCTATCATTACATTATCATATACTTAAAAAATATATAATAAACCGGTTAGAATTTCATTAAAATTATATTTATTTCAAAAAGAGTAAAAACTTTGATCAAAATATAAATATGAATTATTATTGAATCAAAAGACCGTAACACAGGGATTTATCATATTTAAGATACATATTTAACAATTCACAAACACCATGTCCTACGCTAAACAGTTTTAGACTATATTTAGTCAACCTTAAATATACTATTACAAATGTATCAAAGTTGTCATAAGTCTCGTGCTTTAAGGGAGGTCAAATGGATCCACAAAGGTTGACTACTGAGGGCGAGAACATAAGTGAAGGGCTCATTTCACAGTCTCAAGCTCCCTTTGGAAAATCTTCGCGGATCCATTATGTGCACTCGACTTTTCTAATAAATTAAAAAAATTGATAAATCGAAATAAATTCTTAACGTGGAAACTAAATCAATGAATTTTTACTGTATTATTGTACAATTGATTGGAATAGATATATTAAAATTTATTTTTTATGTATGATTATGCGTTAATAATTAATATGAATTTTCATATTGTTAAACGTAGCTAGATTTGTAAAATATTTAGGGTCATGATTCGATAAAATATAATATGTAAAATATATTTTTATATAATTAATAAATAAGCAAAACAGTAAAATTTTAATATAGCAAGAACCAATACAACCATTTCTTTCATATGAGGAAATCTATTTTGTAATTATAAGTATCCAAATGTGGCATATGTCTTCACAAATGGTGTATCCTCTTGACATGAGTTTCTGCAAGAAAAATAATTAATTTTAATATATTAATCAACAATAAATCACGTCTAAAAAATGAAAATAGCAATTTGAATACTCACTCATCTTCCCAAGGACAAATCTCGTTTCCTTTTTCATCTTTTTTTAGAGGTTGTTTTATGTTTGTGGCATTATCAATTTCAACAGGTGCAAGAACAGTGTTTAAAGACAAGATTGTTGTATTCATATCAGATTCGTCTTCTTCTGTGGCATCTTCAGACTCCGCTAACGGTGCAATAGTAGCTACTGTTGAAGATTCACACTCAACTACCAATGTAGGAGATATTGGATTTTCCTCTATAATCTCTTCTACAATTTCAGACTGTTCTGACAGTTCTATTATGGGAGGTTGTACTGTTGTAGTGTTAGAAACTGAAAAAGGAGCTGAAGGTGTAATAGGTGACGGAGTTAAAGATTGTGATGATAAAATTCCAATAGTCGATTGAGAATCAGAAGTTTCCTCTTTAGTTTGTGCTTCTTCAATAAGTGATGAACAAGAAGTATCATTTGCACCTACTTTTTCACTAGTTTCATTTTGTTCTGTAGTCACGTCATCAATCGCAGAACTGACACTTATAACCGGTGCCACAATTGCTGCGGCCGATGATACAGAAAATGATTTTAATAAGCTGGGGGCTTTCTTTAAATTTTTTATTTGAGCTTCATCAATATTTTCACTATCATTATTGTCATTGTCACGGGGAAAAGAAGTCACAGTTGAAGAATCAAAAGAGCAATGAGGGAATTCATCACGCAAGTCGGGGACGGAGGGGGGCCCTCGTCGGGGCTCAAATGCAGACAGCCGACGAACCGGAGCTGGGACTCGCCGTTCTCCATCGAGAGTGCTTTGTTGGGGCAGACCACAGGAACGCCTCAAGCGTTCCGATACTTCAACGATGGCCACACTTATATCTGACGAAGAGCTGCAGGAGTCTATGGCTGAGTTGTTTCTGGATCGTGGGGTGGGCTCTAATCGCTCAGGTACTGTAGCATCCCAAGGGCAAACGGCTCCGGCAGTATCATCAGTTCCACTATTGTTACCACCTTCCACCCTACAATAGGAAAGTCACTTCAACATGGTATCGATTGAGCGATGAATTTTACATATTACCCACCCCTTTAAATGTTCGCATACAAAATTAAATCATGGAACACATATGATGATGTAATATTGTATGAAATGTATATAAACGTTTGAGAAATAATTTTGCGTTTAGAAAATAAATTCTAAATTATATATGCAATAATTGGAAAAATCAATTTTGAATGAAAATATAGTGAACCAACCGATTAATTTTGCAACATAAAATTTATTTAGTTAACTGTTTTATGTAATACGATAAATAATCGTCCTATATTTGAAATTTCATGCTCAAGCAAAAACATTAAAGGAAAAGATGCGAAAATGATCTGGTTTTCAATCATTTAAACAAAAAACTCGAGGATAAATTAAAACAAAAAACGAAATGGATAGGGATACAACGAAATTGTGCAAAATATTTTAGTTTGTAGGGGGATTTAACAATACGTTATTACCGGTCACATGAATTTTCAGAAAAAATTCAAAGTAGAGCTTTGTGCATTTAAATAAAGTAATATCTATCAATACTTGTATGTACAACATTTAAACATAAAAGTGATAAATTACTCAATCAAATGTGTCACACATAAAACAACATTTATCAATTAAACCCACTTGTGATTTAAAAATATTCGGAAAAAAACAACTAAGATCAATAATACATAAAATAATTCACATATTTTTTTACAACATCAATAATAACACATGCAATTTGTTGTTGAAATTTCATATTTATTGAACAATCAAAGAAAACGCTTGCTAAAATATCATGGTTATAGATTAAAATATTTCAACAACAAATTGCAAAACGTGAAAGGATCTCTTAAAATAGATGTGTCTAATAATTTTTCAATTTCAAGGTTAATACGATAGTTTATGCCGGACTCATAAATAAAGAGGTATCAATTTACTGTATCGAAACTGATCAATTCAGAGAAGAAAAGAAGTGAATACAGTCGAAGTTGAATATACATAGAGAGCAATGAAAATAACAACAAATACACATCGGAGTACAAATCCAATAATACACTAGTTAAATATTGATACGGTAAGTTTTTTGCATTGTTCAAGTTTTGATAAACTTACAAAAACGTGTCCGCCGCTACAAGATTCAGTTTTGATTGACATGGAAGATCTCCCCTGAAAAGTGTAATCACGCTGATATCACAGTATTGCATAATCAAATTATTATTTCCACACTTATTTCACAACTTTTTCATACATCATACAGTTTCCTTCACAGCGAAGTGAATGTAAACCCAACAACAACATGCAATTCAATTTATACATTGCCTAATCGGGTCTTATAAACAACAGTTGTTGAACAGTCGAAGAACAAAAAGTGTTTTTTTAAACCATTTTGAGGATTCAGACATTTTCGGGTTTAAGTATTCTTTCAAAACTTTATCCAATACATTATCATAAAAATTAAAAAAAAAAAGTGATGACACATCCATTATGGATTTTCACGTAACAGGACATCTTTTTAATGGTTTTAAAAAATATACCTGTAAGGGATGTCGCTGAGGTTGGATTGGCTATGCGAATGGGGTACATGAGCATCCCTTCCGGCGACTGCGAGCTCGTGGGCGGAGCCCGACAACGAGCGGTCGCTGCCGCGGCGCCGCGCGAGGGCCTGCGCCCCCGTGCTCGCCCCCGAAGCGCGCCCCCCGTCCCCGGGCCCCGAAGCCCCACCCGATGAAGCGCTCTGCTGCAGCAGGCCCGTTGGGGGCGCCGTCGTTGACGACTTCTTTTTGGCGGGACCGCCGAATCCAAAAAATCTGGAAGATAAGTTTGATTGAAATGTGGTTTTTGTCGGTGATGAACTGGACAGTGGTTAAATGTGTGGATATTTATTGTAGTGTATTGATTGGAAATATGAAATCGATTTGAGGATATAATACGCCTTTGTCCAGTCGGTGGATTTTACTAGTTAAGATATACATCTATTTCGAATACGCGGTATTTATTTTGCACGGTTGAAGATTTTTTTTTAATGGGTGTATTTTGAATTTGTTACAAAAATATCATTGAATATAGAATTTTTAAATAAAAAAACTTGTCTTGATCAATCAGAGTCTTTTTGAAATTTAAAAGAATTCATTATTTCAAGTTATGATGATGAAAGTGATTTCGAATCAACGAAATAGAAAAAAATCGTTGTTTTAGGAATTAGAAGACAAGCGAAAATAATATTATATGAATGCTGTTGTTATATTTAAGAATTTTTATGCGGATTTTCTTGAACTTCCTATTTAATGCGGATTTAAAGTCTCTATTTCCGCAGTTTTTACTCTGGAACATATCTCTTGTTTTTTTTTGCGCAGTTTATCATAAAACATATTTTCCACATAAATCAAGAAATGGGAGTAATTTAAAATTTCAATCACGAAACTCAATTGGACCGTATGCTATTTATGAAAATCAGTCGACGATGATAAAAAAAAATTTCAACATACTTTTTCTTCATGAGAGGTTGCTTTCCAGAGGCCAGAAGGTTTTTGTAGTGATCGGACCGAATGAAACGAGGATAACAGTCTTTTTTCAGCAGAAGCGCATAAACGTGGTCGGCGGCCGAGTCGAACGTGAAGCGCGACGGATTTTTCAGCTCTTGCTGAACGCGCTCCATCGTCTTGCCGTCGATGTTGACTTCGCAGGGTGCCCCCGGTGCCAGGAATTCACTGAAAACACAAAAAAACACATATATCGAAGAAAGCCCACCATTCTGATAAATGCACCTCATTCTAAAAAGGGGAGGGCACGATCTCGGATTCTCAAATTTCAATGAAAATTTGCATCTGAGAACTCAAGACCGTGCCCTCCCCTTATAAGCCAGCTTAAGTTGGGAGCCAACATCACTAGACAAAACTACAGGCGTCACATTTACATTTATTGGGAACTCTATATTCAATTTTTTATCTTAGCAATCGTGAAAGATTTCTTTCCGGAGGCATATCAATAAAAAAAGTATTAATAAAACAAAAATTAAAATGATTTACTCGTAAATTTCGTTGACTTTGCGTTGTATTTGTGATTGCGCGCTCCGTCGCAGGTCATTCGCCGCCGTCCAGAAGCGTATGTTCTCGTGGGAGTACTCCTTGCGAAGGTAGGCCGTCAGCTCCTGAAGACCGGTGGGGTCGGAAACCAGCTCCTCGATGGACACGGCCCAGCGGCGGACGCGCTTCTCCGTGGGTGTCTCCACTCTGAATATTCGAAAATGGCGGCGTGAGTTACAATGTTTACCATCGGCGGTATTGGGGAGAGCGTAAAAATAGGCGCTGACATGCTGTTGTTCAGTTGCCAGTAGGTGAGGTCATCGGTGACCCACGGGTTCGATGGTTGAGGCTGAGTGATCATCGGATCGTAGTCGGCGAAGGTTTCAGCATGCTGCACCATGCCGTCCAGCGCCACTGACACTTTCACTCGCGTTCGAGTTAAGCAGCTCTTCAATAACTCCACCTGAAATCAGATCGATAATAAACTGAATCTTGTATTTTTCTTAAAACAACCAGATTTAAATTTTGATAGAGGCTTTCAACGGCGAATTTATTCAAAGGCGCCAAAATTTTTTGGATGCCCCATTACTTTTATAAATATAAAACAGGATCGAGTCCCAAACCTACCCTCTCTATAATGACACATAAATCATTAAAATTGAAAAAAATTCAAGTGAAAATTAAATTGTTTATTATTGCAAACCTCATATTAGGTCGTAACATACGAAGTGGCGGTTTTTTTCGGTGATAAATAAAATGTCATAATTTTTTAAAATTTCAAAATTAATTTGATAGTTTATTATTGATGCGTTGTAAATTATCAATATTATTAGTTCATGTGTATTTGACCCAATTCAATCTAATCTAACCTGACTAAAAAATTTGATCAAAAAAAAGAAAAAAATTACGAAAAAAACTTAGTCCAATCCAACTCAATCTCTAAAAATGTGTATTTACGATCGATTTAAATATAAATGAACTGAACACATTCGGAATGTAATAATTGAATTTATAAAAAAATTACAGAATTTCCTTTTGTAGGAGCCCTAATAAAGGCTCCCGTCACATATAAGCAAATCTGCCACTGACTTTTTTCTTCGGAAAATGATTTGACTTTAATAAATTATAATAATTCATCAATAGGGCCTTTTCCACCGACCATAAAGGAATTCCCACTGAAGGATTCAATGAAATACTTCAAACATTCAATATTTTTTTATATCTTGCCTGTTGCTTGCAGTAAGCGATGTCTTTGCGCTTAGAGCGCGCCCTGCAACGGCTGGGTACCGGACATGGTTCGAGTGCACTTGGTGTTCCAGGAGGTGGTCTATAAACCCTCCAATATGCTCTTTCTTGACTGTCCACCACTATCTTGTCCCCCTTCTTGCGCTCTTTAGCCAACCGGACCTGAAAAGTTCAACAGTATAAAGTTCAGCTACGATTCGCTGGATTTATGGTGGAAGGTTGCAAGGATATTTGATCTGTGCTAGTTTGGTGTTGAACTAGTTTTATCGTGAATTAAATTGTGATGTGTGAAAATAGGCTCAGTGTTTTGGTGATTGAAAACGTGTTTACTGTTTGTTGCACGATGTTTAGAAATATGGGTGGTTCGTTTGAAGCTCGAAAAAATCGTCTATAGTGAAGCAACGAAAAAATTTCTCGAAAATCATTTTTTATTCGGAAAATGAATATTTTCGGATCGCTCATTTTATCCGACAAAAACATTTTTAGAAATATTAACGAGAAAAAGTATGCGAAGAAAAAATACCGTTTCACATTGCATTAAAGATTTCATGCGAAGTTATTATATTTATTTTGAAAACAACACTCGTTTCAAGCTATCGATGAAGATAATATTCATTACCCAAAATATTATTCATCACAATACTCCTTATGAAAGAAAAAATACGAACGAATATATAAATATTATAAATAAGTTACTGGCACCATCTTAATATTACCTAAAATAGTTTTGTGACTAACTAAATGACTGTGAGTAAGTATAATAGACAATTTCTAGATCATGACAGATTCTGGATCAAATACCTTTCTGGATCACATGCGCTTCTGGATCACTAAGGTTCTGGATCAGTGCGGTTCTAGCTCAACAATAAATTTAGTTGGTGATCTAGAACCGCACTGATCCAAGCTATTCAACAATTATCGATTCTAAGACTTGGTTTTATTTGGTCAATAACTGATTCAAATTTTCGATCTATAAACAAAATTAATTAAGTAATACAGGTATTAAGATCGGAAATCAAATCGATTTTAAGTCGAACCCATACGAAAAAATCAATCAATTTTTTTGCATCAAAATTTCCATTTCAAATTCAATAATTCTAATGAGCCTATAATTTATCTGAAATGCATTGTAATGACGATATTTTACGATTTAGTAATAAAAAAATATGTTAATATTATTTTTAAGTCGTAAATTGAATACTAGCTAGGGTTACCAACTGTCCTATATTTTAAAGCATTGTCCTATATTTTTGGTCTGCGTCCTATATACTATATAACAAATATATAGGAAGCAAAAACATTATATTTTTGGCACCGAAAACTAAAAAACAAAATTTTCATTTTACTATATATATTTTCCGGTAAAAAAAGACAATTGCAGCGGTCGAACGTATTTAAGTTTCGCATTTATTCTCCTCTTTCCCCCCTGACGCAATTTCAAAAAAATTAATGAAGAACGTATTGTTAAAAAAAAGTAATGCAGAAAAATTCAAATTTTACCTTCTCTTGTTATGATTTTTTTTTTGAATATTTATTGTTTGCTTTTTTCATGAAATACTATATTTTTTTGGATGTGTTCTATATTTTTTTTGAAGTGTCCTATTTTTTTTTGGGAATATCCTATATTTTTTATGGTTTAGTTTGAAAAGTACTATATTTCAAATAACTCAATAATGAACGTATTATTGAAAAAAAAGTAATGCAGGAAAATTCACCCCCCCCCCATGAATTTGTCTTCTGAATATTTATCATTCGCTTTTCCATAAAGTACTATATTTTTTGTTTGTATCCTATGTTTTTTATGGCTTAGTTTGAAAAGTACTATAATCCGAAAAATTTAATGATGAACGCATTGTTAAAAAAAAGTAATGCAGGAAAATTTAACCCCTACTCCCCCCCCCATGAATTTTTCTATTGAGTACATATTTATTTTTTGTCTTTTTCATAAAATACTATATATTTTGGATGTGTCTTAAATTTTTTATGGCTTAGTTTGAAAATTACTATATTGCGCAGAAAAAATGTTGGCAACCCTACTACTACCATACATCAAAACAATCAGTAAACTTTATAAATCAAAATTTATTTTGACTGAATTAATATTTTTTCATTTTTACTGACCATTCAAAATACTAGTAACTGAAAAAAACAAACAATTTTCTAATTTCATCATTCAAAAACCAACCTGTTCGTTGGCGTGCATGTTGATGAAATCCCACTTGGCCTGCAGGTTGCGCCTCAGTCCGGCGAGCGCTTCGGCCTCATAGTCCTCAAGCACGTGGCGTTGGCGATTGCGCTTGGTGCGCTTGCACAGGTAGATGGCATACTCCACGTTGTCGGGGTGGGTGGCCGGTGGGGGCGCGGGTTGGGCCGGAGGCGCTGATGCTGAGCCTCCGCCCCCGCCACCGCCGGCGCTGCGTTGCTGCCATGGCCAGTAGTACGGCGACTGGATAAGGGTTAAAATTGTTAAAATCATCGAAAGGTATAGTGGTATAGTGGTTGAAGTTGTAGTGTCCAGGTGCTTTCAGGTTGGGCGCCAAAACATGACTTTTCATATGTAGTTGTTCAAAAGATTTTTTTAGATCACGATATGATTAACAAGGGGAGGGCATGAGGTCCGGAGCTTGGATTCGAATGAAATTTGGCAAAATGATCGATTACCTCACAGTATTAACATGCCAAAATCTTAGGACCCAATAGCCACACACTTTTCTAAAAAAATGAGTTTAATGTTTACATATTGCTTGTATACTCACACGTAAACACGGTCCCATATCGAGCGTTGTGGCTGGTTGGGTCGCTGCATTAGTCATGAACCGAAAGGCTCCGGTTCGATTCCCGACCAAAGATCTTTTATTTTTTTTTATTAATTAATCTTTTTTTTCGTTTTATATGAAACCTTATTCGATACAAATAATGAATATGATTTTTAAAATATTTTAAATTAAATTTGTAATTATTTTTGAAACACAAACTCTCTGACTACGCCCATGGTTGAAGTTAAAAGAATGGATGACTTAAATGGATGGTTTCAGTATTTAACTCTTAAGGTGGCTATACACAATATGGAATTCCATATTGCGCAGATATGCTTTTTTCAAGTATATAGTAACGGAATATTTTCTTTTCATCATTTATGATGAAATAAATTGAAAAGGCAGTTATGAAGTGAAAGATATTGTTCTAGCGGGAACACAAAAAATGATAAAATATATGTAAATGACAGTCACAAGTTAGTTGCTCAGTGCTAGTATAAAATGTATAGTGAAAACGAACAAAGGGTCTTAGAGAATGTTTGAATTCTCAGAACTGAGTAAATTATTATCATGACAGAAACGGTTTGACAATGAAAGAGATTGATGAAATTTTAGCCGAAATTAATTTGCGTTTAGTTAAATTGTTTGAAAAATTTCGAATTAAGCTTAAACTGATTGAATTTTGATATTATAGATACACGTACATTTCGCGGTGTCTCTTTGCACAGAAATGAAGTCTCCGTTGAATAGAACATTTGACATGCATTATTATTATTGAATGTTTCTGACATGAAGCGTTCTCGACATATACAACTATTTGCGCACGTAACCGAATTTACCACGAATGAAGTGCTAAATTCAATTCAGTTCACGAATAAGATAAAAAATACATGATAAAAAGTAAAAAAATCTACATTCAAAAAACATAATCACCTGAAATCTATAGAGGGAAGAGTCATCCTTGACAACGAGCACTTTGGAATCAGCAATGGGAAAGAAGTAGCCGTATTGACATAGCTGGTTGGCGAGGTTTAGCGCCTCTACTGACAAATAAAACGCACACTGACATTTTCATCGATTACACATAAAATTATAACAAGAACGTTAACAGTTTCGACACTGAAAGAGGCGTAGCGGGATACCGACAGGTTTCAGTTTAACTTTCCATTAAAGATAAGTTCCAAAAAAGCGATATCGTCGGACGAAAATCGGGCGTGGCTAATGTGGCAGAAAAAATGGCTCAACTCGAGTGGCGGGAGGGGCACTTCCTGGAACGCCAAGATGATTGATGGAGTCGACGAGAAGAGGGCCGATGGTCAAGTGGATGGACAAGGGAGGAAATTGTGGATGTAGGATGTGGTAGATCCGCGAAAATCACTTTTAATCGAGGTTTTGTGTTTCGGAATCGCGCTACGCCCGTCGATTGCTTGCGTATAATCTAATTTGAAATTACCTGACTCTTCGATCCCAAGTCGTTCCATTAGCCATTCTATTAGATCGTAACCTGAAATTTGGAGTAATTTATGTTTATTGGGGGTTCGTTATTTTGAATTTATGTTGTAGTTTATGTGAAAAAATTACCCATGAAGGCAGAGGGTACGGAGGTGAGAAAGATTTTTTGGCTGCGAACTCGAACTCCCGTTTCCGGATCTTGCATTTCTCGAACCAATGCCTCCATCTGGAACCGAACGAAAATCCACATATAAATTTTCAATCAATCAATTAAAACCGACATACTTTTTAGACAAATTAAAAAAAGTTCATCGTTGGTAAAATCGAGCTAAAAGCACGAGCGTCCATTCGACGAATTTGTTGACCCATCGAACTTTTTCCAATAAAGGGAAGTTAGAACTAAATAAACTTCGGTTTTTAGCACAACTTTACATTAAAAAAATGATTTCCGACGAAAAACAACTTCCAACCCTAAATATATATGTTAGAACCTCTATTATCCTGATTGATCAAAAATTTTTAAAAAGCAGATTTTACGTAGAACATATTCGAAAATATACGAATACGTAAGAAAATTATACTGACTCAACTATAGGAGTGATCAAACTAAACACTGACAAGAATTGAAAAAATATTTTTTTTTCACGTTTCGATTATCCGTATTTTTCTGTATCCGGATCATCTTAATCCCTGTTTAGTCCAGATAATCGAGGTTCTACTGCACCAACATTTTGAGCCCGTCATCATTTATCAGCATTTATCAGGAACCCCATCATTCTTGACGACATTGGAGGACATTGTACATAGCACAAGCACACTCATAATTGCAGAACGAGCACTTTTTTTTTGAAAATTAACCGCGAAACGGGCGACCTAAAAATCCGATGACCGTAAAGTAATTCGTGAGTTTCTTTCATGCATAACGTTGTTACGAACGCTTCCGTTGATCTTTTTAATTTACTTACGTACGTAAATCGGTATAAAGCAGACGCACCGTTAAAATAATCGATGGATCATCGGTGAAAATAAACTTTTTCCCGGTCGGGAATTCGTTATGGGGAAAGTTAATGTGGAAATCCTGGCTCTTGCGGATTTTCCGAATTGCTTAGTTGCTTGGATAATTATTTTGTTGCGAACAATTTATGCTTGTGCAAATAATATATGTTAGTAATGTATGCTCAGCTTAGTCAGCCAGTTTCTCAATTTTGTGAGGTCGTTCTAAGACAACGGAATGTTTCTGTTTTGAATCTTTCGTGCGAAGCAAATATGGGTTTTTTTTATATTTCCCATTCGTTTTCGTTATTTGGCTATTTATCTGTGCGGGCTAGAATAGAAAAATATTTCGTATAAAAATCTTACAAGCGAAAGTCATCTTTATTCATTTTTGCTTGCCACGTAAGACTAAATCATTCTATATAATATAATGCAATATATTATATAACATATAGGTGAAAAAAGTATACATTTTATATGTTATAAATATTTATATGAAAATTCGAAATCATTTTTATGAACTTCATAAATTTATATTTACAGTAAACTCCCCTATAACATCCCCCTCGTATATCGTTCAAATGCATTCAGATTTAATTTTTTTTTCAAATGCATTTGAAAAAAGCAATTAACACGTAAAAATGTCAAAAAAAAAAAATTGAAATTGAAAAACTTCAACCCCCTATAACGTAGAGTTTATTATGATGTTATAAGGGGGCTCACTGTATTGTTCACGTATAAAATATCTAAAGTTAACATCGTATTGTAAAGATGTTACAAAAGTTTCCTTAAAATTATAGGTCATGATATTTAGAACATTTGAAATCAAAGTACAAAGTACCATTATAATTTTTGAGTTACCATTTCGATTTTTGAGAAAAAATTTCAAAATCTTGAACTTGTCTAATAATACTCAAATGAAAGGTATCATGGTATACAAATCTTATTTTTTTGTCTATATAAATTATATTGTCTATAAAAAACTTAAAGTGAAGGAAAATTCGTTTTTTTTAGCATTTTTCATTATAAAAAAAAATCAAAGTATTTTCTTTAAATTTCTTTCGATTTACATATCAAACATCCAATCGATTTTCAACATTACGGTACAAAAATATATTTCACTCTTACATTCCACCAATCAAACAAAGACCATCAGAAGCATTCAAACCCTCGAATCATCAAAGAAACGACAACCCATCATTACTCCAACCTTTGCCGCCACTCCGTCACGTACATTTCGAATTACCTCCAATTACATCATCGGCCCCAAAGAGGCAGATACGTCACGTTCACGTTCACGTTCGGCGATTGTTTGCCGCGCGGCGTCCGAAGGGGACATCCGTGGCCCAGTTTTCCGGCGATTTTCCATTTTCCATTTTCCGTTCGGTGCACTCTGTCCTATTTTCAGGCCGGCGCGAGTTTTCGCGCTGCCATTATGCAGTTCTCGGGGCTTTCAGCGTGCGAAATTGCAGCCTGGCACATACAAAGCGGACGCCGTTCAGGAGGGGAAAATAATTTTCAGAATGGGTTTCGATTGTGAATTTTTCACGGTGGATGTTGGTGAAGAGATGAGGGTTTTGAATTTTTTTCGTTGTGTCGGGTTTTGGAGGTGTTGCGTTGGGTGGTTTCGTGAAATTTTCGCGTTGTTGAATTCAATTGATCGTCATTTGTATGAAAAGTCTTTTCGAAAATAAGAGAAAGATGTTTCTTTAGAAATTGGATATTTAATTTAGTCGTAAGCATTTTTTTGTAAAGTTTACTGTATGAAAAAAATAATCAACATGTTAAGAAAATATATACTTTTTAGAAAATAGGGGATACTTGTCTAATTCTATGTTATTAAGAATTTGTTTGTCATTCTCTTGTAAAATAATTAAAAATTATTAAGATGTTGTAATTCATTATCAATTTTGTGTGATATCTCAATTGATCGAATCTGAGACGCCTAATTTTGCGATACTGTGACTAATTCCATGGTAGTTGTTGTTTAATTCTGTGATAGGTACAAGTCTTAATTTTGAGAAAATAATAATAAGTAATATTTAAAAAAATATATGTACTGTCGCAAAACATGTCCATTGCAGCATAACATGTGGAAGATTATTATTAAATTACATTATTGTATTTACCGGAAAGTTTTTAGTAAATATAGTTCTCGAAAATAAATTGATAATATTATATTAAACGAAATCAAATGTATTTGAGCTATAACGGAATTAGACATTTGACGGATTTAGACAAATCCCCCCTATATGAATTACTTTGTAGTCCCCATTTAATTGATTCGCATGTAGTTCATCGCCGATTTAACAATCCTTGTCAAACGGCGTAGGTTGTTCATTCATATAATGAACGCCTACAATCCAGCTTAACTTAAACGATCAATAAAACCCGACTTATCACAAAATGTATTCATATAAAATTTCGTTATTACCAAACAGTGGATAAAACGAAATTATTCCCATATTTCCATACATTACAAAATGTCAATTTTTCTTTTATTATTCGCACCGCATTTCCCTAAAACCTCAAAATATTCAGAACAAAAGAGCACTCAAAGCCTTACGTCCACTTTTCGGAACAAACACGCAATCGAAACGTCCGCGCATTAGCATACGACGTCAGAAGTCTCTGGATCGCACTAAATTTTTATTACTGCCATAAGTCCACACACGACAATATGTCACAGCGTAGCACACACTGCCGTAGCTGCAAAGCTACGACTTTAGGGGAGGCTGTATGTTCGATCCCGAGCCAGGAGCCGGAAGTACACACTTACGTAAGAGTGGACACACATGGGGTGTAGGCGGTGTTAGGCTGCGTGCTCATTTTTGGATTGAGTTTGGATTATTTTTAAATGTTGTGTTCGTAGTGTGTTACTCAATCGTGATAATGTCGGGATAGGGGTGGTTGAATCTGATGTGTGAAATGGTGAGTTATAAGCGAGCATGTACTCTTATCGAGTTAGTATGCCCATGGGAGCGATTTATTCGACGCATAGAATGATTTCGTGTTCATTCGTGTATGTTCATTGATATATATGTATGTAAGTTTGTTAGAGTGAAATGCATTAATGTGGAAAAATTTTGAAAATATTAATTTTTGAATTGAAGCGATTTTATGATATTGATTTTTTTATATAAACGACATTGGTTATATTCTCAGATAATAATTGATACATTGAATCTTCAACATGTCACTTTTGAGTGAGTACATGTTTCTTTGAAAATAAGACCTGTTCTTATATTAATTTTGTATGTATCTAAAAACCGCACTTGGACTATCATATATGCGGGGGGGTGTCTTTTATTTTTGATTCTCCATTTTCCTCAAGAATATGAAAAAAAATTCTAATTCTCTAGATTCACAATATTTCTACAAAAGATATTTCTTAATTTTCGGAGCAGGTCATACTTTTGTAGAAACACGGTATATAAAACTTGATATGAAAATTCAGCCATAACTAAGAACTTCAATTACACAACAAATCTATTTATATCATCATCACACCACAAACAAATCAATCAACGAAACATTCACAAACACAGCCTCCATCCGAACAAAACATCGAAATTTCCAAGCTCAGACATATTTCAAGTACAGCCTAACGCCACACGTACGCGAGCCTCCACGTACACGTACAACGTAACAAAGTACGTACAACGGAACAACCTACATACGTTGCTAGTACAATTGCTCCGTTGGCTCGCACCCAAATTATAAAAGCCTGGCCGTAGAGTCTACGGCGTAGACGGAGGTGAAAACCCGTATGGCGTATAATAAAACGCGTCTGAGCGTTTTCCATGGACGACGCCGTAAATCAACGGGCTCTATTTCGTGAAAATTAATTTGAGGACACGGATAAGAAGTTTTCAAGAGATGGGTAGTTGTTACTTTGGATCGATATGTATATTAGATTAAATTAATAAGTTTTGTATTTATTATCTTTACTAGTATATAGGCTTGATGTTAATAACATCGGCTGTGAATTATGTAATTATATATAAAAAATTAAATCTATGCAAAAATATTTTATAACCGTTCCATTGTGAAAAGTCGATGCCCGTTTGTTATATATAGAGGATAATGTATAGGCTCGTTGTTGATGACATCGGTTGTGAATTTATAACCATACTATTACGTAATAATATAAAAATTACAAAGATCATAGCTGCAATTATAATGCCCATAAAGACTAAATTTGGAAGTCGCGATTTTCGAGCTTGAGAATGATGTAAATAGTGATTATAGCCGTTATTTTAATGGGCAAACAGGCTAAATTGGAATGGCAAAGCCAGTAGTAACATCTGTTACCCGATGTTCGTACTTGATTTGAACATTTAATATTTAATTAATAAAACCAGTTCATTAATTATTGTCACAATTACGACATATAGGCAAAGCCATAGGCAGTAGGCAATAAAAATCATATTATAGACGTTAACTATATATACGCATAAAGACTATATTCGCGAAAAAGTCACGAGCATCATTGAACGAACACACATAGAAATCCTCTATTATATATAGGGGATAGTTATTATAATAAATAACTTTTATGTAATTTTCTCTATTAGGCGTATTTTATTGGTTAATTATTTTGATCTAAAAAAAAGAAATAATTCATATTTTTTGATTAGTTAATGTAATTAATTATATGTAATATTTTAAAATGGTCCTGTAATGATCAGTTTGAAAACAAATTTGATTTTTTGATCAAATTTGATAATTTGATCAAATCGAAGCTTTCGGTAAGCTATATGAAACTGAAACAATTTTATTTAAATATCCAAGGTTTGAATTTGATATTATGTTAAAACCAATGATATTACGTTTTAAAAATTCATCTTGAAATTTTCATTTATAAGGTCGATGCGTAATTTTCATCTCATTTTTTTGATAGTATAAATATTTGTCTTTTTTCTTCGAATTAATGAATAAAATTTGTATTCAAACTATTCTATTATGTAGACGCAGTGCTCCGCAACCGGTGTGCCGTGAGATGGATTTAGGTGTGCCGCGGCAGAATTCAATGTATTTGAAATTTCACGATTTTTCATTTTTCAAATTTCATTTTTTTGTACCTATACATTTTCTGGTAAAAAAGATAATTATAGTGATTGAATGTATTTATGGTTAGCTTTTTTCTGGTTATATAATTTCCAAAAACTTAATAACGATCGTATTGTTGGAAAAATTTTTTTTAGGAAAATCAATTTTTACCCCCCCCCCCCATGAATTCGTCTTTTGAATATTAAAGTATTATATTTTAAAAAACCCAATAACGAACGTATTTGTAAAAAAAGTAACGCGGGAAAATTCAATCTCTACCCCCCTCCCCCCTCTGCTTAAGTGTTGTCATGCGCTCTTGCGTTGGGCTATGTGTGTGGAGTCTTAATTTGA
>JAOXNN020000007.1:211944-227841 GCA_028571205.2 Hydropsyche betteni
CCCGCGCTCTCTCGCCGCGGCCGCCCGCTGCCGAGTGGCCCCCGGAGCGCGCGCCCGCTCGCGCCTGCGCCCCGAGCCCCCGCCCGTGTGTGCGTGCGTGCGGGTGTGTGCGCGCCCGCTGCTCCGCTTTGACGTTTGCGGGCGCGTGGTGGTGTGCGTGAGAGCGGGTCAGGGGTCGGAAACTGATGGTCGCGGGGTGGGGGGTGTTTTTTTTTGTATTTTTTTTGTTTCGTTGTTTTATATATACTGGTATATAGGCCCGATGTTAATAAAATCGGCTGTGGTTTTGTTAAACGGAAAACGATAAAATGTGAAAACCCGATTGTGTGAGCTCGGAATGTGTACCAGATTTGAGTATTTAATATTTAATTAGTAAAATCATCATCACCATCATCATCATCATCATCAAAAGTCGCGGTTCGGGTGGTTCATTTGAAAAAAGGAAAAAAAATCATCATTATCATCATCATCGTCATCGTCACCGTCATCGTCATCGTCATCGTCATCGTCATCGTCATCACCATCATCACACGAACACATAGAAATCCGCTATTGTATAACATATAGGGGATAGGGGATGAATTGATAACCATACTATTAAATAATAAAATAAAAATTAAATATATTTATGCAAACTTATTTTATAACCATGCCGTTGCATAATGTAATAAAACAAAAATTGAATATATGCAAACATATTTTATAACCGTGCCCTTGTGAAATGTCTCCTGAATATAAGAGTCGCGAGCGTCATCGACACAGATACACAGACGGACAGACAGACAGACACACAGAAATCCACTATTATATATAGGGGATGTTATAGTCAAAGTGTATTATTAGTTAAAATTCCCCTTTAATGTCAAGATAGGTTCCACGTTATAGAGAGTTAAGGTTTACGCTCCGATTAAATTAAATCAAAATGTATTATTTTAATTTTATGTTTAAAATCACTATAAATTTTCGTGCTATGGTTCCGAGTAAAAATCCCGTGCTCCACCTGCAGCATGTTTTTACTCCTGCTCCGGTTTTTATGTTTTTCCAACAAATTTTGTATCGTTGGTTTTTGAATGATAGAGGTTATTTTAAAGAATTTATTAAAAAAAATAGATATAGAGTAGAACCTTTATTATTCGGATTGATCAAAACAGTTTTTTTTTTATTTAAGTTATTTTTCGAAATCTTTCATATAACACGCATTCAGTACTGTATGGAAGGGGAAACCCACCTTTCCGCCTATTACATGCACCCCACTCTATGCCATTTACATTTATTGAGAACTCTACCTAAAACTTTAACCACTTTAACGCACTTTAAGCGCACTTTAACCTAAAAAAATACGTTCCATTTTCGCGACTAAACGATTGCCGCGACTACAAATCGCAGTGGGCGCCTAACCTTAATTGAACTAAACAATCGCGAAGGTCCTGCTTTCCGGGGAGCATGCGGAATGCTGAGGTGAGGAAAATTTTAACGAAATATGTCTTTTCGTGAGCCGATCCTCTTAGCGAAGGTATGGAATACACGAAAGGCAGATTTCGAGGATACGAGGTCAATATTAGAAGATGGAAAACGATAGAGAAACCCGAAAAATATGTCCTTTTTTTCATTTTCAGTCGGAGAACAAGACCACAGGAACGCATTTAGCAATGTACGAGTACGTATCAAATTTATACTGATTTATGTCAAACTCAACTACGAGCGTGTTTAAAGTGTGTGCTTAATCTGTCAAAAATTTTATTCAAAAATCAATAAATTTTACAAATAAATTATTTTTTTCAACAATTAATTCCAAATATTATAAAATTCTTTATCTGCACGCCGTTCATCATCGTAATCGCAGAGGTTCAGAATATGCGTTGATAAAATCAATTATAAAAATAAATAAATATACCCAGTGTATTATTTTTTTTGGTAAATAAATAACTTATTATTTTTTTGATAATAATTTTTTTTTTCAAAAGTCCTGGTCCATTCTTAATTGAGGGCCCAGAGGTGAGAGCTTTTTCCACAAAATAAATCCTCCACTATGGAGATTGTGTTTTAGTTCGAACTTAATCTGATTTAATATTTGGATTATTTTTATTTTTAAAATATCATTTATTATTATTTACGAGAAAAGCATTATTAAATTTCATCAATTAATGAAAAATTATATTTATTTACATCGACTCGATTTAACGTTCGTGTTTATAGCGCATTATTCGAAACGTAACATGTACATCCCGCGAGAATATTGATTATTTTTATATTATCGTACATATTTATGCATAAAATAATTATTTTTGAATTACGTTTCAACCAGTGGTGTAGTGGAGCCGGAACGGCGTTTCAGCACTTTTTTCAAAGCCGAAATGCACTCCGTTACTTTTTTAAACATGTGAAAATATTAAAAAATAAACTAAAGAAAATAAGTGAATTGATATAATAGTTTTACGGTGATACAGTTTGATTGAATAAACCATTTGGATAAAATTTTCACCTGCGGCGTTTTTTTTGTACGATTTTACATTATTGATATAGTTATTTTTTTTGCAGAAATATTAAAAGAACTAAATAAATTGTTAGTAGAAATTAACCAAATAGGTAGTTTTTGGTGATACAGTTTGATCGAGTAAAAAAAATTTTCGCCTGCGGCGTCTTATGTCTTATTTTATATGGTTCTAGGACATTTACCTCTTGACCAAGTGTAACAGGTCTTGATGTCTAAAATTAAAATAATTATTACTTAGTTATTTAAGAAAAACTTGAAAACAATTTGCATTTTGGGTTAAAAATTGAGCGTTCCGGCATTACTTTTTTAGCACTACGTCACTAGTTTCGACGCCTTTTTCAATAATCCATCTAAACACCAAAACTAGGTTCATTGACACTTTCATTCTGAATTCACACCATCAAAACATAATATAAAATGAATTTTTCTTCACACTAAAACATCACCACGGTAAAAAAAAAACTGAAAAACCCCAAACAAGTTGATGATTCCTGTAGTTATTTGCGAGCGATAAGAACCGTTCCGTTATCTCGTGAATGCTTCATCTCCTCTGATCTGCGGAGATCCTTCGTTTTGGGTCGTTATCACTTTTTCCTTATCTCGTTTTTGTATCGCTTTAGGCCTCGAAAGCGCGCTCTTTTTCTTGCGCGGCAAAAAAAACAATTCGACGGGAATTTCGGTGGAAAATGTTTTGCGCCAATGGCACGTTCTTCGTGGATAGTGATCCTTGGAATTTTAGGAAGTCGATGGATGGAGCTTTTTAGTTTTTTTTTTCAGCTGATGAATTTCAATGAATTGAAGGCTCGTAATGATGGGGTTTGTTATGCGGGGGAGTAAAATGTTGAATGATGATTGGAAAATTCGATTTGGGCCTAAGAAAATTATGAAGATCGTAAAAGAAGATTTGAAATTATTATCTTCTTAAAAATGTTAAATGTGATGAATATTTTTTGTTCAAAAATATATTTGAATATAAAAATTATGTATTGATAAAAAAATGTTTAAATTTTATTATGAGCAATATGGAAGATTTACTTATTATAAATGAATGAAAAATATTTTATGAAACAATATTTTTGTACGAATTCTATTTAAGTTTATTGTAAAAATTTTCAGAGGTTCAAAGAAAATCTGAAATGATTCAATAGAAAATTTAAATTTCTACGATAGATGTCCTAAAATATTTTTCAACATGAAAAATACATAAACGCTGAAACATTCCAATTTTCTAATATAAAATTTATGAATCATACAAAAAAGCGCTCGTACATAAATAATAAATAAAACAAAATGATTCATCGGACATTTTCGGATCGATTTCATCGAATCCGGTACAATTGCCGATTACATAAAACACATTGCGAAATTGTAAATTCGACGAAATTTCTATAAACCACTATTGCGTACTTGGCCGAGTACGAAAATAGTTCCAGACATCGGCAACACAATTCCTGCGCCAAAATAATAAATTCGACCCGAAATAAAGTCGTGTAACTTCATCGACCGTAATATTATAATAATGAGAGGGTGTCAAACGACGAACTGAAAACGTGTGTTACGAAAAGTGACACGTGTGGAAAAAATGAGCACATTTTCTGTGCCATTAGGAAACTCGTGTCGATAATGTTGTTTTATTTTTAATTATATATTTTGTGAAGGTGGTTTGAAATTATTTATTTGACTAGTGACGTGTTCAAAAGTACATCAATTAAATTTTTTTTCACATTGAAATGTGGAAAATTTTGATTAAGTACTTCGTACTATGGATAATATTTTTTATTGAAAGTAACATAATAGGTAAATTAAATGTACACCTGACGCAGTATAAAAGGAATATATAGTGAAATGGCGTTTTGACGTTTTTGAAGGGACCAACAAAAAATTATTTTAAGAAGAAAATGTGGATTGCAATTAAAAAAAAAATTCCGGGGCTACAAAATTGAACAGAAATCGTAATTTTTGAGCACATGAAATCGGGATTTTACTGTATACCAAGCGTACCCAAATATTTCCGAAATTTATTTGCTTAGTTTTTTGACAAAAAATCTTACTTAGCATTGATACCAATACACCTGTCTAATCTGATATTCTATTACTTTTTTTTTAAATCGTCTTCTGTGTTACTCGCAAAAGATCACTATATACGTTTTTTTTGGATTCGAATATTTTTGAAGTGTTGTGATTTTTAGGAAATAATTTTCTGGATTTTCGAAAAAGTCTTTTTTTACGTACGTTTTTTTGCAAAAGTTGTTTTTTTTATGGAAGTATATTTGGCTTCTCTTTTTTTTTCTTCAAAATTTAACTAACTGGTAAACCGGAAATTATTTTTTTTTTACCGGATTATCGGTAAATTAAATTTTCAGTAAATCTAACATATAACTTTTATATGAAGTAGACAGTTATTATTTTTAGCCTAACCTAACCTAACTGATAAGTCGGAAATTAGATTTTTTTCCGGATTTCCCGTAAACGAAATTTTCGATATATCTGACACACAACTTATATATAAAGTCAACACAGTTATTTTTTTTAACGTTACCTAACCTAACCTAACTGATAAACCAGAAATTAGATTATTTCCGGATTTCCAGTAAACGAAATTTTCGACAAATCTGAAATACAACTTATTTATAAAGTCAACAAAGTTATTATTTTCAACATCACCTAACCTTACGTAACCTAACCTAACTTAACTGATAAACCGGAAATTAGATTTTTTCCAGATTTCCGGTAAACGAAATTTTCGACAAATCTGACATACAACTTATATATAAAGTCAACATAATTATTATTTTTATCGTTACCTAACCTAACCTAACTGCTAATCCGGAAATTAGATTTTTTCCGGATTTCCGGTAAACGAAATTTTCTTCAAATCTGACATACAACTCATATATGAAGTCAACAAATTTATTATTTCAAAAAAAAAACAGATGATTCCCAAAATCTTCTCCACAAAACCCAAAACCAACACACCAACATTCAAATCCACATTCATCATTTTCCCGCCAACACCGATCAAAACGCAGCCTCTCTTCCGACACCTCCAACCCTCCACCACCCCCGAAACACACAAATCCACCACCCCCGCACAAACACACCCGGAAAACCCGAAGATTCCTCGAGCGTGCGCGAAAAGTCGAAAGCGGCGACCTGTTGCTTTGGCGTCGCGACGCCAAAGCTCAGTCGGCGTCGGCGCGCCAACCGACACGCCGCGTCACCAAACGGTTAACTCGCCGCTCAAAGTCCTCAAAGTGTTACTTTTCGACTGCTCGGTCCGGCCTGCGACGGTTTCGGGGGTCGCGACGCGCTTTTCGGGGATATCGGCGCGTTTTCCGGGGATATCGGCGCGTTTTCCGGGAACGTTCCGGGCCGTTTCGATGCCGGTGTGACGTTTCGAATTTTGATTTAGAAAACGAATAATTGTGTCGATAGTGAACGTGGTCGATTTTGGGCATTTTCATTTGAATCGTACGGTTCGAATGAGGGTGTTATCAAAGTTGATGCATTTTTTTTTGTATATAGAAGATTTTGGTGTTGGTTTTAAAAAATGAGAGTGTTAGAAATAATGCGATTGTTGTTTATTTGATGTTTTTTGAGTGTTCGAACGATTCGTTTGCGTTTTGTACGTAAAATTTCGTCGACATACAGCAATGTCATCGCAAAATAAATTCTATTATTTGTTATTGTTTTACATCATCGGAGGTATCTGTTTATCAGGTTTGTTTAATTTTTACATATATCTTTCAATTTTTAAATTAAATATCATAAAATTCGATCAATACAATAAAAAAATCAAACTAATAACTTCAATTGCTGTAGATAAAAGCAAATAGAAGCTTCAAATATCGATTCCATATCAAAAATAAACTTTAGATAAGGATCAATAAACGTACCTAATCTAAACGCGACACATATCAAAATAATATAAAAAAAGCACACGATATCTTATATAAGATATATATCTTATCTATTAATCAAATTTATTTAAATTTCAATACATATACACTATTCAATTCTTATATTAAAAATGAAAAATTTTGTCTAATACGATTAAAAAAATTAAATTAACCATCATCGTAAAGTCAAAAGCGAATGACAACTTTAAAAGTTGATTCCATATTAAAAAAAAATACATACCACTTTCATATCAAAAGATCAACAAATACATCCAATAGAATAAAAATCACGTATCAAAATAATATAATAAAAAAGTGCACAATATAAAATTCGCCATCTTATTAGCACACGTGCCTTCATCGTTTCGGTATTTGGCCAACCTCCAGGTTGGACGTGAATTTATAATAGTAGGCCACGCGATTTCCTACTTATTCCGATGTGTAAACTGTTATACGTCGATGATGAAATATTTATATATAAACCTTGAAAAAAATTGCACTGGACAATGCTGAAAAGTTAGCGAAACCAGAGTCAGAAGCAACAGGATATCCATTGTGTCTTTGCGAGGGATGGAAAGTGTTTTTTTTTCGCGTCTTATTCGACGTGTGTTTGTATACAGGACGATATGGAAAAAGCAAATATATTTTCGATTTGACTGTTCATACAAATATTCTATAATAATGTTTATTTTTGTAATATAGCGGGGGCGGTGTTTATCCGATTTTTGTGTAAAGGTCTTTTATCCGGGATATTCCGTTGCTCTTTGTTTGCGTATACAGATTAAATTTATATACAAGTTTCGATCTTTTTCTACTAATGGAATATATTTTGATATTTAATTGATCATGAAGTTCGAAGTCCGAAATTAATATAGGAAGTTTATTGTTAGAATGATATTGAATTGTTTTGAATTTAGGGTTGTCAGGTCAGATTTGAGGTCGAGTTTGAAAATTTAAAAAAACATATATGTATTTGGATAAATTTTAGTGATAGTAAAATCAATTAAAGTTCAATAAATAATTTTTGTCGATTTCCTTTTTTTGTCATTAAATTTATTAATTAATTGATTTTTCAATGGCTTGTAAATATATTTTTATAATAAAGAGTATACTTTGTTAAAAACTGAGACGAAATCAATTAACTTCTAATATTGAATAAATAAAATAATTCATAGAAACTCGAAACTCAGTTCAAAATCTAAAAGACGGAAACCCTAGTTACAATATAATACTATAAGAGTAAACAAAAATATTATATACAAAACCCTTCTAAACAAACATCAAATAATCTTTATTACATTTACATTTGAATTTAATATCGAAGAAAACAAAGTTCACGAAAAATATATACAATTCGATATATTTCATAATAACAATAAAACACATTCACAACAAATATAAAATGACCGATTTTTTTCAATCGAGCTATTCGTTATGCAATTAATTTAAAACCAAAATCGAACTCTTTCTAAACCAAATTATATAATCGCCAAAGTATATAAGTTCCCATTCAACGTTTAGAAATGCGTCCGTTTTATTTCAGACGTTTCAGCAAATTCAGATCAAGGTTTATCGGTTTTGCGATGACTGTGAAACGAATGACTGAAATCAAACCGAGCGGAATAATCTTAATGCTGATTTGGCCCATATTTTCGTTAATCCAATTTGGACTTCTAATCACAGACGACATCGTCGGATATTGAATTTTTCGTTCAGCGATTGAAAGAAATCGTCTATTTTCTTTATTCATTAAAATTCCGATCGATCCGATGTTTTCGATGAACGATTTCTGAAATAATCGTTGAATATGTGGTTATGCAGAATGTT
Source organism: Hydropsyche betteni (assembly GCA_028571205.2). NCBI lineage: Eukaryota > Metazoa > Arthropoda > Insecta > Trichoptera > Hydropsychidae > Hydropsyche > Hydropsyche betteni. Next base: position 220,165 of record JAOXNN020000007.1, read on the forward strand.
AAAATTATGCGGTCAAATTTTGCTATGAACTCAGCGAACTCTTGTGCCAATTTGTCTTATGAAACGTGGCAAGAATGAATGAAAAAATATATACGTATATTATAATATAAATAAACCATGAGTTCAATGGTAAAGATGTTGTAGACTTTTCATTAAAAAGTGTAATATATGTAAACTCATTTTTATGAAAAGTAATTGGATATTTGAAACGTTTAAATATTTATTGATGATTATGTAAAGAATGATAATATTGTAAACCTGAAAATAATTGACGAAAGAAGAATAGATCATTTTATAATATTGAAGAATAAATTTTTGATTGTATAGAGATATTTAAATTTAATATTATTTTTTATACAACTTGTTGCATTTGTCTGACAGTCATAATGAAAATATACCTGGAAAATATTTCAATCGAGTGATTAATCACAATACAACTCATGAACAATAATAATTTTCAATTTTCCAAGTATTAATTATAAAGCGTGAGCCGATCGTGTATTTTCAGTTCACCAGAAAATTTTGTTGAAATATTCCGATATGTACGTTAATTATTTTTCGAAAACGTATCGCATATGTGAGGTTTGAGCTTTTATAACAACAAATAAACGAACATGGCTTCCGTCCGAGTTTGTATCACTGAAATAAATTCACGTATGTTTGAAAGCAAACGAATACATTCAGCACATGTGTCAGTTGTTTAAGATTAGCGACGGTTATTTTTAACAACTCGGCGGGTGTTTGGTAGACAGTTTTTGGTTTCTGTCATTTTTTCATAAATACATTTCAGGATAGTAATGATGAAATGAATATTTCAATATGGTTCGGTTTGAATCTGAAAATTTCTATAAAGCACGTTTTTTATGCGAACGTTTATGCGTTAAAAAAAATTGTTGGTTATATAACTTTTTAACAACGTAATATTTTTTTTAATAATAAATCATAATCATTTTTAAGAATTTAATATTCAAAGAATTAGTGGTTATTAACGGTGTTCATCAAATTTCAAACATTTTTTCGGAACATATAAATTAATTTGAATATAATGAATATTAATATATTTTCATTCAAATACAAAATCGAAAATACATTTACCGTTAGTATATTTAAAGAACGAATAGAAGGCGCTCAAGGCTATCGAATTTATGTGAAAAAAAATTGATTCATGAAAAACAATATTCAGATTTTTTTTGTACTTTTCACCGAGTTTGACGTTACCGTGATTTTCGCAACGTTATTTTTCCACAAAAAAAGGAAAAATTACTTCGAAAATTCATATATTGTTCGAAACAATAATATGCAAATCGACTTCGAAATTAAAAATATAAAAAAATCAAATCGGTCATATTTATTCCGACGAGATGAAGACATATTACAATTTTAACTATCGACCTCGCGACCTTCTAAGAAGTCGTTGAATATTAAAATCGCACTTAACCTAACCCAAACAAACCCTAACTGAAAACACATTGAAATTTAACACAAAACTATACGGGGAAAATTTGAATATCCAACGTAGTATAAAACTATGATTAAACTTAATTTTCTTCCATTTTCGCCAATTCCAAAATTGAAAAAAACTAACTTAACTCAACACAAACTATATGCAATATAATTCTAAACCATTTTAAGATAAAATAGTTAGTTTTCATATAAAAACCAGCCAATTTCCTTTCAGTATGCTCCGGCGTCCATATAAATAGGCTGGATGTTCCTCAGCTGGTGGAACTAGGTAGTCAAGAATCCGTAGTTTTAGATTGCGAATACACAATAGCCGACAGCGAAGGCCTGGTAGTTAAATGGTTCCTCAACAACAAAAGCAACCTAGTCTATCAATGGATTCCGCCTAGAAAGCCTCAAGATGTCGGACAGTTCAAGGGGAGACTTGATCTCGACTATGTAGCGTCACGTGAGTGAAACCCGCGTTTGATTTTACGGTTTACAAATTACGGTTTCGATGTTTTATTTTAATTTTTGCATCCCGCAGAGAATCCGCTTCAGCAACATCGCGCTTTGAAAATTCTGAAACCAGGCGCCGACATGTCCGGGAATTATTCTTGCGTAGTATCCACTTTCGCCGCTGAAGACGGCAAATCTAAAAATATGATGATTTTCAGTAAGTAAACGTTGTTTATTGATTTTTTTTTAAATTAAAAATCAAAAATACACAACAGTCTTATTAAAAAAACAAAATAAATACCCGTCAATATTTTACAGCACCAGGTAAAAACTTTCAGCTAAGCCATGAGAAGAACGCGGGTTCCGTGAAGTTGGTTTGCCTCGCCGAAGACGTGTATCCTCAGCCCATCATATCAATCACGTCGGAATCGTAAGGACGAACGATTTATAGCCTTTTTATATAATACACGATATGTGACGAGAAATTGTAACGTAAATATGCCACTTGGCCGACGACAAATGTCGCTTTGACGTTGCGCGGGGGCGGCCATTTTTAACAATGCGCTTCCTTTCTGTAATTTCGTTTCGTTTTGTAGCCAATATGTCCCGTTCAGAATGTCCTTATTGGATTTTTAGATATTTTATTATTAGTTTTATGTAAAAAAAATACTTTCAAATAATAATAGTCCGTGAGATTTATACGAATACGCTTTGAAAATGTAATGTAAAAAAAAAACGCAATTTGTCGATTAAATGGATCATTTATATAATATATTAAAGGTAGATTTATATTTTGCTAAATCGTTGAAAATTGAATGTATTTAAATCTAAGTTGACGAGCTTAAAAATTAAAGAATCCTTACAAATTAATCCGCTTTAATTGACAGTCGTTGAACGAAAGCTGAGTCTTTTTTAATTTGTTTTCAAGGATGCAATTGAAAGATATCAAGACAGAAGTTCGTCCAGGATCTGATGGACTTTTCGACGTCGTCGGAACAGTGATAGTGAAGGACGCAGACTTGAACGATCCTGAAAAATTCGCTTGCGAAATGAGAGTGCCTCAAGCCAATTACACCGCCAAAAAAGAAACCATGTACTATCCAGGTCAGGATCAATACCGACGTCGAATCATAATGCTTTAATCTAATTGAATAAAATATTAAAAAAAAAGATAATTCTTTGCACATACGACTAAATTTTTAGTATCTAATCGATGTTTGTAAAAATACTAACGATTTTGTATACTATATATATAAATTTCTAAATTATTATACTAACGTGACAGCGTAATAATGGAGTATGGAAGCAAAGGATTATTTGAAGATATTCTAATTGTAAATAATTTTATATGTTCAATTTTCGTTGCATTTTGCATGCATATTAGGAGTAATGCCGACAGCACAACTCACAGCTGCTGTTGAGAATGCTTTGGAAGTCCACGGACAAGGCAAGTTCAATTATATGTTTTTTTTTTTTAAATAAAAAATATTTTGAATACTCAACAAGCGATATTATAATAAGAGAAATTAAAAAAATTGAAATGAATCTATTCGAATAAATGTCTCAAATTATAAATAAATCTGTAGTAATACTTGTCTGATTACGCTTGTACATAATCAATTAAAATAAAAGTTAACACACATTAATCAGTCACTAAAACATGACTAAATCATTGACGTATAATATTGCGATTTTTTTTGAATCATTAGTGAAGATCAAAACATTTAATTGTTTCAAATTTTCAGGAAGCGGATCAAGTACAATTGGAGATACGAGCCGAAGATTACAACTCTTCATAGCATTCGCTTACTTTTTAATTGGGTACGTTTTCCATTGTAACATTTGAGCTGTTTTTATATATAATATTTAAAGGGGATGTATAAACAGAATTTATTTTATCGTTCGTTATTTATTATCATAAAGAGATGAAAATATTTTGTATATAAAATTGAATATGAAAAATTTATATGACTAATTATAGTTATATACATTGTAATTGTAATTTTTCTATCAATTGTCTTAAAATTATATATGATAAAATTAAGAAACGATGTATAAATGTATAATATGTGCACCCTATTGAATGAAAAAAATATTTTTATTAACCGCTGTGATATTTGGTCTACTTAACAAAGTAATTGTACATATGAAATATTATGATTCATCAGATGCATCACATTTGTATAAAAAAAAACCACAAATAAAATTATTAAATCCACGAAGTCTATCAATTAAACACAAATCCTTCAAATCACAAATCATAAAATAAGACATTGATCTTTTTTTTGAATATACAAACGAAAAGTTCGTTTGCCAAAAAAAAAAACATCAAACCTCCCACAATCAAGACTCGAAAAATCAAATTTTCTGCACTTTTCACGAATGAAAAACTTCGACGAAAAGTAAGATCGCATTTTCGTGTTCGATTTAGGACTCAATGCACAATGCCTCGAAATCCTTTGAAAACGGTTCATTACAGCCTGCTCTCGTTTTGTTTTGAAAATCACTTCGGAATCAACTAAAACCGGCGCTTTGTTCGAAGATTTTAGATTGAAAGATTATGCACGAACCCATCATCTATTGTTTTCTATATATACACGTGATCTGCATATATGTTCCAGTTTCTGAAGTGCAAAACCTATTAAACGCTGAAAAGATTTTATCAAAATCGATGAGTACCATACAACCGTTAACTTATTATACATCAAATACGTTTTTAATAAAAGTGTTAATAATTACACAATTTTTCACTGTGCTAATTTTCTTTATCGAATTCCGTTCTTTGAAAATGATAAAAAGTTCATTTGATCTTTCATATTGAAATACGAGAGAAATTTCAAAGAATATTTAAAATCTGTAAACAAAGCACGTCTAGCAGACTTATAAAAAAAACGGGATATATTTAAGCGCCTTTTAAAGAGGCCCGTTTTATTAAAAAACAAAAAAAAAGTTAAGAGAAACGTTGTGATTTTATCGTAATTGGGGATCAAGAGATGGGGCACGCGAGGCGAAATTAATTCAAACGTGTGACGCTTTTCAGAATCGAGATTTTCTTCGGAAAAAAATGACAAAAATGTTTAAGAAATATGACAAATTAATTAAAATTTATATTTTTATATATCTTCGCGACGAAGATAAGCCTGTGAACTACAACAGACGATATTTCAGAATGAATTTAATATCAAATTTTGTATTAAGAAACAATTAGTTTTTTATATTTTTTCTTCGTAAAAAGATACAGTTTTAATTTTGATACTTGCTTAAAAATTTGAATTATATTATAAACATATAAAAATATATACGTAGAAGAGAAAAAAAAACGTATTATATTATATCATACTTTTTTTAGTTTCATAAAAATAATTAGATTACATGACTCATTCATTATAATTAATAATGAGATTGTATTGTATTATGTCAGAAAATATTATTTATAATTAAATATAATTATTCCAAAAGTAAACTTTATATACCAATTATATGAAATGTGAAATGATTCGTATTCCAAACTACATAAAAAAAATTGGCAATACCAATGTATCCACAATACGACTACTTAACTTCAAATCGACCAAACACAAAGCAACGATACACCACGCAATTATCAACAATCTCGACGGATCTCCTCGACTGCGAAAAAAAAAGCGAAACAACCCACACGATCCGATCGACGCCCGCACATCGAAAAAGCGTTTCGAAATCGCGAAATTCGGCGCGAAACATCAACAAACGCGAGGTCGAAAGCACGTCGAAAAGCGCGCCATTACCGCGTCGCGCGCACGTGGGCGAAAAACGAGCGGTGTCGGCCAACTTCTCCTTTTCGCCGATAAGTGCTTAACTACGCACTTTCCCAACTTTCATATCGGTTTTATTTGAAGATCGGCCAACGTAATCTCCTTCCGGACGAAGTCGGTAAGTAAATACGTGGGGATAGACCGTTTTCGAGTTCGGGTCTATTTTCGCGCTGATTTTGTATGCTTGTTTTGCGAATTTTTGAATTAGGACAGTTAGGTGAGGCTCGATATGATGGAGAATCGATTCGATGTTTCCAAGTACAGTAAATTCCCCTATAACTTTCCCCACCTATAAATTTTGCGGCGGTTTTTTCCTATACGTCGATCCCCCTATATCGTAAATTTTTTCAAATTCGTTTCAACTGGATTTGAAACGAGCAGTTAAAACATGTAAAAACATGTAAAACTGTAAAAACAACATGTAAAACATGTAAAAAAGTCCAAAAAAATGAAAAATTTTCATTTATTGGTTTTCTTCAAGTCAAAAAATAAAATTGAATAACCTTAACCCCCGATAACGTCTTCCCCCTATAACCTATCTTGACGTTATAGGGAGTTTACTGTAATCGTTTGTTTTATTTGATCAGTAACTAATTCATATTTTTAGTCGTTAAATTAAAGCATATATAGTAGTAAATATATATGTCATAGCCCAAGTGTATTTCAGTCCATGTATATTTAGATCGATCATAAATATATTCTACATCTTGGAATGGATTAGATTAGATTGGGTCGGGTCATGGATTAATGATATATTATAAATAGTCTGTAACATATATAAGTGATCATTTTATATTGTAAACAAGCAGCACTCAAAGAAATTTGCAATTTATTATTCAAGTTGCTGGTTTTTTACGTATATGTTATATATATAGTATAATCACTGACTAAATGATTAGTAACAAAATATAAAAAAAATCATAAAGTTGTTTGAATAATGATATTATCTAAATGAAATGGAATATCATTATTATCACATACAGTATATATAATATTCTACATAAGAAAAGTCTTTTCCGATAACATCGAAAGTTTGGGCTTTTATCTTTATGTGATAAAGGAAAAGTAGCTCCTAACGAGTTGAATATTATGAAAATCTTTTGTTAAATGGTCACAAGACAAAGATAAATTCATATATTTTTATTTATACGTTTCATAACTTTAGCAATATCTAAAAATTAAATAAAATATCGATGAAAACAATAACAAATCAAAACGATTAATAAATAAAAAGAACAAACACATAAAAAATTATCATTCCCAAGGTGCAAACACACGCTACACATTCCGCAGACAATAAACGACAAAAAAAAATTGAACGAGAAATATTATTCCCGTTCGAAAATGAAAACAATTTGTTCTTTCGGATATATTGGAAAAGCGACTGGAGAAAGAGAAGAGGGCTCCCGAAGACAAATGGTGTTTGCAAATTAGCGAGTCTGTCCCTGGCGAGGAAGCGACTATGGATTCAACGCGAAGGACGGGAGATAAGAAATTACCTTTTAACCCTTGGGTTACTTTCTCCCCGTTTCAGCGGGCGACAAAAGGCTTTCGAGATCCGTTCTTTGGATACCGTATCCGAAATCGAATCGGACGAATCCGGCATTAAAATCGGTGGTAATAATGTGACGGCGGTGTTTTGTATTGTTGCGGTGACTGCGTTTTGAATTTTTGATCAAATCAAATCGTGGGGATATTCGTATTTTTTGATGATTTTCGATGGATATTGTGTCGTTTTGTTTTTCGATTTAGAACTAGTGATTAACTAGTATTAACAGATATATGTTTTGATTTTTTAAGTGAATTATTCAGAAAAGAGGTTTTTTTTTTCATTGCTGTATGCTTCATCGTTACTTACTTTAATTAATATTGCAATGTTTTTCAATTTAAATCTACAAATATAATAAATTCCAAAATGTTAACTGTTTGCTTTTATCATACAGCCAAATGTCATTAATAATAATAATAATAATAATAATAATAA
>JAOXNN020000007.1:228118-243627 GCA_028571205.2 Hydropsyche betteni
AACTATTTTGATTTTATTAATTAAATATTAAATATTCAAAACGGGTACACATTTCGGGTTCACACAATCGGGTTTTCGCATTTTATCATTTGCCGTTTCTTAACAAAACTACAGCCGATGTTCTTAACATCAGGCTTATATACCAGTATTAAATACCATTGAAAGAAGTGTCGCCATAAGTACTAAAATTTTTCAGTTCATAATATTGTAATAAAAAAATAAATAATTTAATAATAAATACACGAAAAACCAACAACACTTTCCATACATTTTTCATTATTAATAAAAACAAAATGATTGCGAATTCATGCGACTTTTTATCTGTTTGAGAATGGATTAAAAATCCGCAGCATCATAGATCAACGTCGCTTAAGTGACTTTCGTAAAAGCGTTCAAACACGGCAAAGGCTTTTTCAAAACGCTGAAAACACAAACACACACACACACACACAGAAAATGTGTATGGCGAAAAACAAAACGGCGCCGGCATCTGGCATCATTAATTTCGAGAAATTAAAATGGCGTTCGCGAAGGGCGGCGAGATAACGGAAGGGCGGCAATCCGTCAACGACGTCCAAGAACAACAACAACCACAGACGAGACCACAACGGATCATTCTGAAAGGCGGGGGGGGAGTGAGGGGGGGGGGTTTGTGCGTTTTCGTTTTGAGGCTAGGTTGAGGTCAGGTTCTCGGTAATTGCTTTGTGATTCGATATTATTTTGTTTGTTTTAAAGCCGTTTCGCAATTTCAATTCGTGCGAGTTTTCGCCTGCGGGTGTTTTGTGAAGGCGCGAAACAAATTTCGATTCGAAGTTAAATGGAATGTGTCAAAACGACGCCATTCAACAAACGAACGTAAAAGTGAGACAATACGTTAGTTTGCTGTGCTGAAAATGTGCATTTCCACAGAACTTTTCGCTGAAATTGCAATGGAACGGTAGCTGCCAATAATTACGAAAACTCGTTCGAAGCATGTTTTTTGTTACAATTTTGAATTTGAATATTATATTTTTACATGATATCAAATTCATTAAAGATTACAGACTGTAAAATTATCAAAATATTATCAATGTAAGTAAATTTTTAGCAGTATGAACAGTTTTTTTAATTTTTATTCAATGAAAATATCAATTTTTCAAAATACTTAATCTTATATATAAAAATGAATCGTTATTTGTTTAAAGGCTGAAACGTAACAACCGCTTGACCAATTTGGATTTTTTCTTTTGTTTGCTTTAACTAACAGGTGCTTTACAATGAAAAATAATTGGGGAATTTCTAAAGAAAAGCTACAAAATAATATAAGTAATTTTGTATGGAAAATTACATCGCCACACCGTACTGCATCGCGTATTGATTGTGACAATAATTAAAATCGGTACACCAGTGTGTACAAAACGTGTGTTCACCACGGGAATCGGGAAAAATATTTATACACAAAATTTTCGACATACTTATACTTTATAAGACCATTAGTATGAACAAAAAATATTTTTTTCTAGTATAATTTTTTTTCGAATTGCTCAGCTTCTCAATCATCCACACAAATTAAATAATATCATCGATAAAACCATACGATCCCATACAAAAAAATCAAATTCGCAAAAAACCAGCATCGCATGCGGAAAACTCCGATGCGAAGTTTAGCGGACCCGAAATTATTCCGCATTACGCAAGTATGACGAAACATATAGCCGCGCCATGGGAGGACCTTTGAAACCCTTCTTCATTAATATTAAATCCCACTCCAAAGTGACCCTTACATGCTCCCCGAGGAGGGAGTGAAGAAACTTCCCGTCTTCCCCTCGAGTGGATAGTTAAAAGTTATAAGGTTTTCCGCTTTGTTCTCTCTCTCCCGCGAGCGGAGAATAAAAGTGGCGGACGTGTGTAGGGGAAATTCGTGTGCGGGGGAAACTCGGGTGCATGGGGGGAAATTTTAGGTGAGTTTGTGTTATGGGTAGTGCTGGCTCGCACATCATCCCCTAACTCGGTTAGAAAGTTAGTCGCGATCATCAGAAAACTGATTAATGGTATGGGGCGGTGGGACGATTTTTCATACTAGATTTCGGATTATGGTTCAAACTATCTCAAATTTATATTAGAGGTGATCATATATGAAATATAATATTGTAAAAAATTACGAAATTGTATGACAATACTATAAAAATATTTTCGATGCATAGATAATTGAAAATTGTATGGAGGGTTATTAAATCATCAGTTCTATATAATTTTGTAAAAGATGAGTTTTGAGTATCATTTTGTTTGTTTTTGAAAATTATATATTTAAACTTATTAAACATACTAGTTTTCTCTAAAAATTGAGCGAAAGTAATATGATTGATAGATGGATGTGATTGTTCTTTTATTAATTTTAATTTCATAAAAGAACATTTTTAATATTAATTTAATATTCAATTGTCACATATCAATAATCAAACCTTTTCAAATGAATCAGCTTTAAATCCCTAGCATAAAAATTAATCGAAATGATTAATTTTATTATTCAAAGCTTCTCAAAATTCATTTTTCGTAAAAATATATTCAAATATTCATTTGAATAAGTTTTATTATTGAAATGTGATAAAGAGAATATTGCATTTTGTTGGTTTTTAACGAAATTATTGTGTACGTTGCATATGTCGATGATGATGTGAGGTTTATTGTTATTTATGGAATGTATATGTTGAAAATGTTTGGTAACCATTTATAAATTTATTATTTTACCGAATGAACGTCGGACAGTTGATTATTGGATAAAAATAAACGTACGCAAATGCAAAAAATGTCGTTTTTAGTATGTGCTGTGCTTAATTATAATGGATGTTGAAATTCATAAAACATGCATGGCATAAATGTTACAGAACAATTTTTAATTAAAATTGACAGTCCAAACAAACTATACGTTTGGATTCTAGTTTTTTTTATTTAAAAATGAGTTTATAAATAAATACAAGCCCGAATTCTATAAAAAAACAAATAAAAAGAGAACTATGTTTGGCGCTGTAAGCTGATTTATATTGTTTACAATAAAAACCGTTTTGTATATCGACCACTGATTGAACTCGAACATACTTTTACCACCTAAAAATAATTTTGTTTCAACATTTACCAACGATTCAATTAAACTCGAATATCACACCCACCAACACTACACACCCATCAAAACGAATCCTTTTCAAAGTCCACTTCCGAAAAATGAAAAATAGCCGGCACGCGATCCGCCAACTTCAACCGACACGTCCCGGAAAGCGAAAAATAAAAGATCCTCGAGGATACAAAAGATCCTCGATCCTCCTACATCTCGAGGCCCATTTGGGCCTGGCCGAAGGCTGTAGGACAGCGGGCAGAGGTGGAATTTTGATGAGTGCCGTGCCTCCTTTTTCGGCCCTTGTTGTTGTTGATGGCCGCGGAGGACTCGCGCCCTTTACATTTGTCAAAGAAACGCGCGCTTCGAGATTTATGGGGGCGACGTGCCGTTTGTGGTCTATTGCCGTTTTATTGAGGTATTAGTTGGGTTAATCGCTTTGTTGTGATGTGTGAGGTTTTTTCGGGGGTTTCTGTGGGGGTGCAGGTGGTTTTGAACGAGCGGTGGGACGTTGGGTTGCTAATGGGTGGTGTGTTTTGGAAAATTGTTCGTATGATTTTTTGTTGCGTTGTGATTAGGGATCTAAATATTCGTGAAATCGATTATTTGGATATCGGATATGAAATTGGAAAAATATTCGGATAATCGAATATCTAACCTAACCCCTAGGTGTTAAGTTAGGTTAGGTTAGCTTAAGTTAGGTATTTTTTTTAAATGCACGGTAATGTACGTTTTTCTCAATTTTCCTTTAATTTAGTTTCTAATTCCTACCTAAATGAAGCTACTAACAATATTTAGCTATCCTATTTACTACCTTAAGCCGCAATCATATATCATCTAGGACAGTGCTCTGCAACCTTTTCTCACCCACGGCATACCAAAATTCTTCTTAGAATTCTGCGGCACACCAATAGCTAAAATATATAGATAGTGGCAAATTTTCGTGACCACGCAATTTCCAAAAACAATCTCCAATAGTATAGAATCTATACTACATTTTGAAAAAAAGACAATATTATTAAAAATTGTAAAATGTCAAATACATTGAATTCAACCACGGCACACCTGTATCCGGCCCACGGCACACCGGTTGCGGAGCACTGATCTAGGATCGTTCATTCTTCTTTCATACTCACTGTTCTATTCTTATTCTAATAAGGTTAGGTTAATAAGGAAAAAAGGAGAGTAATGCGCGTTATCACGCATTACAGAATAAATAAAAAATAAGATTAGGTTAAGTTGAGTTAGGAAAACGTAATTCAGTTCAACCTGAAACCTAGTAGTGCTCATTTAATATCACAATGCCCCGAAGAGTTAAACAACATGAGACAATCAAATTTTATAATATATTGTTTTTTGCGTGGTTAAATATGTATGTATGAAGTTTGAATTCGGTTTAAGTGAAAATTTCGTTTGATTGTTTGAAACTTGGAATAATATTTTTGTTTTCTTTCTTAGAAACGGATCCTTACTGAAAACATTTTAAAATAGAAGTTTGTTATTTTATCTATTACATATTTCAACTTACATGTATGCGTAATTTAAAAAAAAACTAGTTAAATTAGATGAAACTAATTTATAATTATTATATATTATGTTCATTTGAATCAACTTTTTTTAATATATAATGTTGATTGATGAAAAATAAGTTCAAATAGAAAATCTTTTCCACTTTTTTTTTAAATCTTACAAAGAAAAAATTAAGTATCCAATTTTTCTTATAAAGCACAAGTAAAATTATGTCGTTTCTTTTAAATCCTTGAAAATTCTTAAATAAATTAAGAAACATTCGAAAATAATTTTCTTCACAGATGAAATTGTTAATATTATGTTTATGAAAAATATTTTTTCAGACTCAAAATAATTTCGGAATATTAAATTTGATTGAATAAAAAAAAAAATTGATTAAATATTCACGAAGACATAAAACTAAATTACGACGACATATTTTAATAAAGTCAACAAAAAAATCAATAATTATTAAAAACCATTCCAAACATTGAACACACACACACCAAAATTCCAAAGCAATCGATCACACCAATCCACACTCATAAAAAATGCATACACATTAAATGATTCACTCAACCATATTGTTCGTCGAACTACGAACTTCCAAGCTACTCGAAAGCGAACCGCACTCGAGTGGCTACACATTTCAATATTTAATACGACCAATCGAAAAAGCTCGTTTCGCTCCTTTCGCGCATAATTCGAAAGCTCGATTCGTTATTCAGCCGCTTATTTTGAGTCCGTGTCAAAAACGGAATATTTAAAAATGTCGCCGGTTTGAAGCGCGGTCCGCGTTTCGGGGGAAAAATTGTGTTTGGGATTTTTTTTTGGGTTTTTGAATAGTTGATGTGTCAATTAGGTTTATTGTTCGATTGGTTTGATGTTTAGGGTGATACTGGAATTTTTCTTATTGAAAATTTAGTGAAAAACGGCATTGAGTATTAATGGATAATGATCTCGTTATTTAGGTGTACAAAAAAAAAATTATACGCACTTAAAGTTTATAAATTTTGAAGTTATTGTTATTTTTTTCACCAAAACTAATTTGAAATTCAAACTTAAATCAAAAATAAATTTTTATTAAAATGTTACTGCAACTAAGAAAATTTCATTTAAGTGCCAAAAAATTAAAAAAAAATTTGCAACAATGAAATTTCATAATAAATTATTCAACAAATATTATAGTTTGTGATGTAAAAATTCATGATTGAGTACTTAATGGCGTTTTAACACAAATTTTGGAATGAAAAAAAGAAAGTTTTTCAATTTTAGGTAAAACATCAAACCTTTCTACACTTGTACTTCCATTATCTTAAAAAAATCAATTCGTATTTCATTTATGATGAAAATTTAAACCTAGTTTAGAGGTATCATATAAAATTCCAGGATTCTCTAAAACTCTTACTCATACCGTAGATTATTTTTGATGAAAATCTATTATAAATAAAGTTTATAGTTTAAAATTCGCAAAAGTTAACAAATTGAGAGCAAAAACTCAAACAAAATGCAACTGAATATTAAACTGCGCAATTTGCGTTGTTTGAATTTTCATTTTCATTTTATAAAGTCTGTTTGTTGCTTAATTTCGATAATTTTTAATTTTCACAAATAATATTAATTTGCAATAATTGGTAAATATTTGAGCTAAAAGCTTTTTATTAACATTCTAAAACACTTCAAGGAATCATTTACATTTCATTAAATAAACAAAAAAGCAAACTTCAACTCACAAAACGAGCACTCAAATCATACGTTTTTTCCATCGAATCAAATCAATATTTTGTCTAAAACATTCTATCTAAAGCAATACATTTCAATTTAAAATCACGCATAGTTCACACGTCACAAAAGACACCCATTTTACCCGAAACTTACACAAAGCATCGATACGAACCACCTTTATTTTCCGCAAAACATTTCGCCCGAACGCGGAACATAATCAATATTGCAAATAGAATCCGTCCGAAATATGAACTCGATCCGATTTAATATTTAATGAGTCCGAACTCCATTATGGAAATGAATCGTACAGTGCGCGATCGAAGCGTGCAGATCGACTTTTTTTCGCGCAAATGGAATCACGTCTGTTGCATTTGCTCGTGCATCGTCGACTTCGGGCCCCGATGAAAATCTAATAATGCTAAAAAACAAAAAGAGTGCAAAAAAACGCGAAAAAAGCGCAAGGAAAATCATCCCCGATCGCGTCATGATGCATGATGGCGCACGAGAGGAAAACGAATTTGTATGAATTCATTTCGCAAATGGAACATAGTTTTTCCGCAACGCAATATTCTTAATACGATTCGAACCGTCATGTGGACGGAGTGAGCGAATGAAAAATTTATAATAGGGATTTTTGGAATGATTACGAAAACTGCTCAGCGAGATTTATGCGAAAAATCATGAGTGCAATCTGGGAAATGTATACCGGGAAACTCATATGCGAGTATAAGTAGAGTTTTTTTCATTTTAGAACAGTAATTTTTGATGGATTCAAATTTATAGCAGTTTTTTCAACTTGTTTGTTTTGTAAAAATATTTAATCAATGTTAACTTTGGTCTTCAAGCGGGCGCATCAGATAATTTCACTTGAGCGGGCGCGTGTCGTAAATTTGACAACATTAAGTTTTCTCCATATAAATGGGTTTTTCTTTATATAAATGTTAAGCAATTGTAATTCGATGGTTAATAATGTGTTGTATCATTTGAAGGATTTCGAACAAATAAATTGATTGTGTATAAAGTTGATGAAAAATTCCATTCACATAAAATTCTTAATAGCAATTTTATTAAATGGTTTATTTATTAAACTTTTATTGCCATTAATATCATACCCAATATGCGCATAATTGTATTATATTTTCGTTGAACGTTTTTTTGAAATATCATACATATATATGTATTAAAAAAAATATTCAAATATATGAAAAAATATTATTAACAGTATTTCTGTGTAATTCGGATTAACTGAATAAAAAATATAAAATAATATTTAAATCGTGTTTTTAAATTGTTGAAAATTACTATCGAAAACTCAATTTTTTTTGTATTGGATCATAATTTTTTCACGAAAATAAAATATGTTTGGTTAAAAATTAATGTTTTATTGTCGACCCTTTAGTAATTTTTAATTTTCATTACGACCCGACAGCCAAAAAGTTTATCCAGACCTGTTCTATACTTGATATTCTAATAATACTTTATAACCACTCTAATCTTTACTATTACAAAACCTAATATAATATAGATTGAATATAAAAATACTTCAGTTTTTACAAAACGTATTCTGAATTAAATATGCACCACATTACCAGCGAATAGTTCCATCGAGCAAACACACCGACCGAAAAGCCATTTTCGCAAGCGAAACCCTGGAAAACCCTCAAAAAGGGATCCAAGGACGATGATCCTGGAGCAATGATGCAACCGGGATCCGGAGCCGATGACAAATCGAGATAAAATGTTAATTCGAAGTGGCACTTTGCACTTTTAACGGCGCTAATTGCTCCGGCTCGCCTCGAGCTTTATGGAGCCCGGAATTCGTATGGGGGAGGGTTTTTCATTAGGTTTTTCAGATGGGAAGAAGTGTTTTAATTGGTTTTTATGGCTTTTTCTTTCAGCTTTTTCCCGTTGTTTTATGTGAGCGCGATCCGAACGATCTAATATTGGCGTTTCTTTGATGGAGTATTGCGTGTGTATATGTGCGTATTTTGCGGGTCGTTCTAAAAGTATTAAAAAAAATCATCGTTATATCGTATTATATAATAAAATAAAAATAATTTAAATTTTGGATGGGATGATTAATTAGTTGCTTTATAAAATATGGCTCTACGTCTAGAGACCTCTAAATACTAAGTTCAAAGATTATGGTCCAAAATCTCACAATTAGTCCATGTTGTTTCAACGTAATTCAAGTCATACCCTTTACTTAAGTTAGTGCAGTATGGTGAAATTTAATAGACGTTTCAGTATAATTTTGCGTTACAAACTTTGTACTTAGCGAGCTTTCTTGATACCGTCCGAAGATTTGCTAAAGCTATTCGCAGACGCGAAATTTTCCCATGATCGATGAAATACATTTTTTAAGTGCCGGCGATTATATTTTTACGGTCGCTTTGATAGTTTTGCTCGGACAAAGAACTTTCGGAACGACCTCGGTTCGGTTGTACCCCGTATCAGGATATAAAATTGAATCTTATATTGTGCGCTTCCTTTTGGGCGATATTTATAAAAGGTTTTCGCAAGCAACGCGGATGGAAATGAAGCTTTTCCGGCCGATTTAATATTTTCCCTTTGAGTGGACTGACCAAGAACGCAGATTCCTTTCGCCAATCAAAATAAAAATTACAGAGGCAGATCGATACGGTTCTGAAAGTTTAACAAGGCTTTGTACTTAAATTCTATCGCGATTTCCGTCTGAAAAAGCATTCCGAATGAATATATTTCAATTATAAACGAGATAGAATGCTCGATATAGTATTTTCGCCGACTTTGATGAAACTCGCTTATATTAAATTTTCTTGTAAATATTTAAGCCTATGCTGAAACGATGTTAAAAATAATTGGAATCTAGTGTATTTGCGAATTAATTTTTATACAAAAAGATTTATGTTTATTAACGTTTAAATTTTTTTCAACGAATATAAACGTATATTAGATCAAAATTAAATTATAATAAATAATATATTCGATCTATAAAAATATATAACATCGCATATAAAAAAATCGCATAAAAATGGCTACGTTTAAACGTACGAGCTCCCGCTTCATCGAAGTCCGTACATTTCAGCGGTTATATCGTTTTCAGATTTTATTCCGCTCCGAGATAATGTAACCGAGAGCTCTTTCAGAGACCTCCACATACACACGTCACAAAAATAAAATACATGAATAAAATATACGTTATTTATATGCGAAATATGCGACTTTTCTTCGCGTCGCCGTCGCGCATAAATCGCGCCAACGAATTGAATCGGCGAATTTATCACTGCTCTAATTCAAAAGAGTGTACGTATTATATATTATACATTATTCAATATACTCCGCAGTCCTCGCTGGAAGACCAGCTCCTGAAAAGTAGTCAGACCGGAGCAGACAGACGGCGATATAACTCATAAGGCGGGACGTCGGTCCTCCTCGGGGACGGACATTTCAAATAAGGGAGTGTATTTGTTCTTGACACTTTTCGCTGTCGGGTCTGATGTGAAATAATGTGAAAATTAATAGAAAATGTGCACGTGCATGTGTATGGGCGTGTGCATCAGGGGGAGTTGGGAGGTTTGAAGCTTGTTCGCGAAGTGTTATGAGTTGTATGGGAGGTGTTGAAGTTAGGGGTTTCGATGTTAATATTAAAGTTTTCTTGGTTTGTGTGAAAGCGCAACGTTTGTTCATAGGGATTGTCAAATTAATATTTGGATTGAATAGATTTTCAATATGATTTTATTTGAAGATTGTCGAACGATTCGAAATTGGCTTGAATGATTGTGTACGTGAAGTTATTGAAATATTGATTTTTTTCTAAATAAATTTTTGTTTTGAATGAATCTATAATCTATATTTTAGTCACATGTTATATAATCAATATAAAATTAACATATGAAGACTATATAAAGCTCGCTACAGAACAAAGACTTTCCTAATAAATTTTTCAATGTCTGAACGTTTTTCCTTTCACGGTAGAAAGTAGAAAAAAGACATCAATGAAATTTATTTTAAAACGACCCTTTGTTAAGTTTTTCATGATTTGTGAACATATTTATTTATTGACCTTATCACATGAACTAATTTTTTCAAATGATATAGATCCATTTTCAGAAAAAAATGAGTTACATTAGACAGCAGAGAAAATTAATTGATTTGTTTACGAATATTTTACAAGTTCAAACCATAACCTAAATTTCCAATAAATACAATATCCCCTATATATAATAGCGGATTTCTGTGTGTGTGTGTGTGTGTGTGTGTGTGTGTCCCCGTCCGTGTGTGTCCGTGTGTTCGTTCGTTCGTTCGTTCGTTCGTTCGTGACGCTCGCAACTTTTTCGCGAATATGGTCTTTATGCGTATACAGTTAACGTCTATAATACGATGCTTATTACCTACTGCCTCTGGCTTTGCTTATATTTCGTAATTATGACAATAACAAATTAACTGGTTTTATTCATTAAATATTAAATGTTCAAATTTAGTACGGGCATCGGATAGCCGATGTTACTACTGGCTTTGCTATTCCAATTTAGCCTGTATGCCCATTAAAAGAACGGCTATAATCACTATTTACATCATTCTCGAGCTCAAAAATCGCAAGCTCCAACTTTAGCCTTTATGATCATTATAATAACGGCAATAATCGCAACAATAAACAAAATAATTGTCGATTATATATAGATGATATTATTCCGAATTGGATGAAGCGATTGATACTCCAAAGCTTTCCCTTTGGTGATAATTAAATATTTTCAAATTTTATCGTTTTCCGTTTCTTAACGAATTTCATTTTATTTTTTCTATTTTAATTTAAAAAATTGATATCATATTGTGTTATCAATATATTTCTTCAAACTTTTCATTCACAGCCGATGTTATTAACATCGGACCTATATACTAGTTAAATTATAAAAAAAATAAATTCTCTTATTCAAATTATTATTAATTTAAACATATTCATGAAAAAATTGAATATCAACATCGAAAAAAAAACCCAATATTCAACCATTCTAGAAAAATAGAACTACTATACCGAAAAAAAAATCAAGAATTCACCCTTGAAAAAAAAAACCACTCATCTAAAAGAACCAAGCGCCGATTTCACCCGAAAAAAAAAGAATTTTCCTTTCGATGCGAAATTGAAAAATGCGGTAGATCAATAGCGCCCCCGGAGCGTCGGCCACCGATTATAGCCCGTGGGAGACAACAGGTGGCCCGTGTCGCGGGGCTGCGCCCCCGGGCCCCCATCCGGACCATTATGGGGCCGCGTGGTGTGTGGGGTCTTCGTGATAGTTCCGCAAGTCCGAGAACCGAAAGATTGGGCCATTTTGCCGGGATTTGATGGGGGAATATGTTCGATTATTAAGAGTTGCTCGTGATGAACGGTCTATTTTATTATTTGCTGAATTGGATGGTTGATTTGGTTGTGTATTGATCTGGTTATGTTTTGAAACATTCGATTCGATTTAAAGTGTTTGTAGGTATTTCTGATTCTTTGTTGAATGAAAATGACGTGGAACTCGGAAACTTTATTTCTCGAAAACGCAAGGTTATAAAATTCAGTGGAAATATTATGTGTAGTCAAAATGCTTGGTTTTGTTGTGCATGAATTTTATTTATATCAAATGAGTAGTTTTTGAAATAAAAGTGAAATGGACGTTATGTAGACAGTGCTCCGCAACCACTGTACTTTGAGACGATGATGCTGCGGTATTACTTATTGTTAGAAAAAAATATATTAATTGTTAAAGAAACAAACGAAAATGATAAAAAAACACAAATTTTTAGCTGCACATTATTTACATAATCAATACCTTTAAAGTAAGAGTAAGAATAAGAATACCTTAAAAAAAAAGTTGTACCTCATTTATTGTTCATTTTACATGTTCCAGAAAAAAAAATCACCTATGGCGTTATAATTATTTTTATATAAACATAAAATATTAATATTGATTTTTTTTCATTTCTCATTTTGAACAATTGTGCACACTGAAAAAAAATCTTTAACGTGTATTAGTTCTTTGAGGTAAAATTGTATAATTATTGTACGCACAAAATATATTTTTTTTATATAGGGGAAGGGTACAATTTTTATTTGTTTTTATGAGGCATTCCGTTATAAATCTTAAGAAATATGGTCATCTTGGTAGGCGTGCCGCAAAATTTTGAAAATATCGTTAGTTTAATAAAAATATTAATAATAATAATAAATTTACATCGATCACTTTTACAGCCCGGTTGTAAAGCGATTACAAAATTCAAACACGCGCTCCGAATTCGTTGTTTTTCATGAAAAATAATCGACATGCGAATTCATGTATTTTTTTCAGGAAAAGCGACGTCGTAAGCATTCACTTCGGTTCACAACAACAAGTGTGACATATTATTTAATAAAAAACGTGCCGCGAATACAAGCGGATTAAAACGGAGCGGGACATACGCGATGGCGCTCGCCTCCGACGCCATTTTTATTTATTTTCAGCTTTTTTCGTTCATGTACATGTCTGATGTATGTGCGATGTTGACGATCTAAGTTAAAACTGATTTGCGGATGTTGTTCGGGAATTTGTTTGGATTTTTTTCAACGTTGCGTCATTGAATTTTTATGTTTTTCGCACGTGTTTCATGTGTGAATCGTTTGCTGGTATCGTTTGGATGTGAATCAATTATATTCTTTTATTAAAAATAAATGAGTTTTAATAATATTTTTCAATTTCTGTAATGTTAGACTGTTATCATTAATATTTTGTTCATTTTTAAAATATATAGAGACTACTTCTGTTTCTTTCCAGGTTATGAAAATTTGATCTTTGATTAAATCATAAATTTCAAAAGTGCTTCTCACTAAAATATTTTTATAATAACAAGAATATTTTCTCATTAAAAAAATATTAAATCTATTTGATTGTTCATTAAATGTTTTTGAATATAAAATTATATCTTTATAGACTGGATCTAATACATCTAATAACTATCCAGCATGGAATTTTTCATATGTAGAATATAATATTATAAGTAGGCCTCTGCCTTCAGCCGTTATGGATCTAATCTTTTGACTTGATGAATTCCATTATTGAAGTCGAGATGGAGGTCGCGAGCCTGAAACAATTGGATCTTTCAGCGTTAGATATTTCAGCTGGGGACGAGCTTTCGGGCAATCGCCGTTATTAACTTTTTGCCGGGAAGCCTCCGCAAAGCAGGTGGTCCCGACGACTAATTACGGACACAATCACACACACAACACTAACCAGCCTCCAAAATTTTCATTGTTATTTAAAAACATTAATAAAATAACTCGGATAATGTAAGTTTATCGCAAAAAAACAATCAAACTTCTTCCTCAAACTTCATCAAAAAACCGATAGTATAAAGTTTCACATCAAACACGCGAAACTGTTACTTAACACAACTTGTTACAATGTAGCTAATATTAAATCTTAAAGCATTTAATCCAAACAATACAACGTTTCGAATGGAGCTCATTGTGTGATTTTCGTTGTCACGTAATGAAAGTCGGCCCGGCTGGCAGATCCTGGCTTCAGGTATGACATATTTCAGCGCAATATTTTAATTAAGCGGAAGCTCGGGAGGGTTGTAAAAGCGTACCACCCCCTCTTTTCCACCCCGTGGTCACTGATGATGCTTCTTGAAGGATATGGATGCGTTTCGACAGTGGAATGAAGCTTTCGAAACCCCACTCGGTTACTAATCTCGAAACAGGCATGTGTTGTACTGAAAAGGGTTTTTGTAAATTATTTTTTTAATTATTATATAATACTTTTACTATTATGTATTACTAGTATATAGGCCCGATGTTAATAACATCGGCTGTGGTTTTGTTAAGAAACGGAAAACGATAAAATGTGAAAACCTGGTTGTGTGAACTCGAAATGTGTACCCGATTTGAATATTCAATATCAAAATAGTTCATTTGTTATTTGTTTGTGACATATAGGCGAAGTCAGAGGTAGAGGCTACACAATGCCCGTACTCGATATGAATATTTAATATTTAATTAATAAAACTAGTTCATTTGTTATTGACAAAATTACGACATATAGGCGAAGCCAGAGGAAGTAGGTAATAAGCATCATATTATAGACGTTAACTGTATACGCATATAAAGACCATATTCGCGAGCATCATCGACACAGACGGACACACAAATCCGCTATTGTATATAGGGGATTTAAAATTGATAAGAACGAAAGATGATTGAAAAAATCTTCATTTACGATGAAATTGAAAATGAAAATAAATTATCACATGAGAATTGTTCGAGATTGACTGAAAAAATTTTCATCGGTTGACTGATGGCTCATAATGATAATTATAATCAATTCATAAATATAAGAAATCCTCCGTTTTTTTTATACCTCTTTCCCTCCATCGTCTCTCCTTTTCAGATTTTCAGATGAAATATTACGCTTCGTTAACCATCACAGGCGTAATCCGACGAGGGTGAGCGGAAGATATCCGAAAAGAGAAAAATCCCCGAAACTTCAAGGTGCTTTTGACGAATCCAAAACGTGAAAATCATTGATTGCACAAAAGGCGCCGACCACCCACGCATCGCGAAAATATGCATGAAATAAAACGGATTTAATTGCGAAAATTGGACGGCGAAAAAAGCCATATTACGCCGGTGCATATATTGTGCTCCTTCGTCTCGCCGCGCTATGAATTTTAATAGGTTGGGGCGGATTCCCCGCTGGGGGCTGCGCCCTAATTGCCGGAAAGGGGCGCACCAATCAGCGCAATATTCACAGCTTCCGATATCCACGACGATCCTCTGAAAACTGAAACGTCATACTGGAACACCGTTCCCCGAAAATGTTGTAGTGTAAATACTGTAATATTAATGAGCGATTGTTTGACGTGGACGATAATTTAGTTCGTGGAGTTTGTGACGCTTTTTCGTATTGGATTTATTCCCGTATATATAATAGGGAATATCTGTGTTTTTCTGTTGTATCTGTGTGTTCGTCTGTGTATCTGTGTCGATAACGCTCGCGACTTTAAAACGACGCGTCGATACGATTATTTTTTTGCGTGTATAAAATTATACTTCATGCGTATATGGTCTTTATGCGTATAAACATAAAGTCTATAATATCATGCTATGATAGCGTCTCTATTGACTTATGCAATTCGTCGATTATTACGCAGTGGAAAAAATATTTGAATCCCCTATACATGTATATAA
>JAOXNN020000007.1:258154-274365 GCA_028571205.2 Hydropsyche betteni
AATGTGTACCCGATTTGAATATTTAATATTTAATCAATAAAATCAAAATAGTTCATTTGTTATTTGTTTGTGACATAAAGGCAAAGCCAGTAGTTAGGGATTCAGATATGTTTTTCCACTGCGTAATAATCGACGTATTGCATAAGTCAATAGAGACGCTTTCATAAGCATGATATTATACACGTTAAGTGTATACACATAAAGACCATATACGCATGAAGAATAATTTTATAGTCACAAAAAAATAATCTTATCGACGCGTCGTTTTAAAGTCGCGAGCGTCATCGAACAGACAAACAGACGGACAGACAGAGGGACACACACACACAGATATCCGTGATTACATTAGATTAACATGTATATAGGGGATGTTGCAATATTATTTTTTGTTAATTGTTTTTTTCTCTTAAAGCGTTTTCATCTTAAATAATTTTCAATTTTTTTCTTTTTTTATAAAAAAATAGAGCCTTAAATATGAAAGGTTTGGTTTTATCGTAATGGAAGTGACTACAGACGGACGAACGAGAAATAGCTTTTATTAAATAAAGATTATTTAGTATTATAGATCTTAGAAAATCATTTCAATATCTATATTTAAAGGATAAAATTTCATACTAAGCGTAAGTTTAAGCGTATTTTTTAGCCAAAGAAGCGACTGCAAATATATATTTTTATTTCATTTGCACTCATTTCAATATCGTTCCTAGTATATGAAATACGTTAACGCTTACATTCACTATGGAATTTTGCTCTTAAGTTTATTTTTATTTTTAAATAAAGTTGGTTTTTAAATAGAATCAGAAAATTCTGCAGCGAACGTAAAAAGATCATTATTTCAATATGAAAAATTAAGTAAATCGTTCTTAAAATTTAAAAAAATTTCAACCTCACATATCCAAAGTAAGAAATTCAGTATCTTACATAATGTATGAAGCTTTTAAACACTTAAACAAAATTTTTACGAAAAAAATATCAAACAACTCGCAACAGAACAAACTTTAAACACCAAACAATTTCGAATACAAAAATTTTCAAGTCACACGTTCAAAAACAAACATTCACAAATTGATCCAAATTCAAAATACATGAACTTTTTTATAAACTCCCGCGCGAAAGGGCAAACGTTCAACAAATTGCTCCGCAAACAAAACAACCCTTTCTCGGTTACATTGTTCGAGTTAAGGGTCGTTAGTATCGATGCAAGGGCGCGAAACATCAAGTATTTAAACGTTGCGTTTTCCACTCGTAATACCCGTTTAAAATCCATCTCGAAAATATAAAAATGGACATAGAAAACAGACGAACGGTAAAAAATGTTAAGCCGCCATTATGCGGTAGTGCAAAATTGAATTGTATCATAATGTGCGAAACTGTGTGAGGCTCTTACGCTAGAACTGCTATTCTCGAATATCTTTTATTACGTTCAACGAACGAAAATATGGCTGTATCAAATTTCGCTCCTTTTTTATATGTTTCTCTCCTAGCTCAGTCAATTTTGCAAGTTTTGCGAAACTATCGCATTATGAACAATATTTACAAAGTTTACTGTTCGCACACAAACTACGCTGTGGGGGAAAAAGTTATTATCGAGTTACCATTTACCTGAAATTGATACTTTTTCTTATCGAATAATAAAAGACATAATCAAAAAAATACAGAAATCATCTAACCGAACTTCTCTCATACGTCAATAAAAATCAACGTTTCCACACGAACAATTCAAGGAATACATGAACTCGACAGTTATGAGAGACTTTGAACGATTATTACAAAAATTTTAAATGAGCTTTTATATAGGAGAGACTTGCCTGATTTCGTGATATTAGGCGCATGCAAAATAATAAAAAAATGCTTACAATTATAAAGCATTAACCAATATTACTCAATATCTATTAACATTAAGATTTATCGTTATATTTTCGACTGCTAAAAAATGTCAAATTTCAATCTGTAGATACATAGACGGATAGATTAACTTCTAAATTATCGTTGATTTGTAAACAAAGCTGTTTTGATGACAGTTATCGTTGAAGGTTACATAGGTCATAAAAGATATTGATTCTGTTAGGAATGTCATTATTTGAAATTGAAAAATGGATAATGCCTGCATTAAATATTTTGTTTATTGAATGTTACTATTCGGGTACTGTATGAGTATAATAGCTATCGTTAAATATTTTGTTTTTTCACAATATTGAATAATTAAATCCCCTATATATAATAGCGGATTTCTGTGTGTGTGTGTGTGTGTGTGTCTGTCCATTCGTTCGTTCGTTCGATGACGCTTGCGACTTTTTCGCGAATTTGGTCTTTATGCGTATGCAGTTAATGTCTATAATATGATGCTTATTATTGCCTCTGGCTTTGCCTATATGTAGTAATTGCGACAATAATAAATGAACTGGTTTTATTAATTAAATATTAAATATTCAAATCGAGTACGGGCATCTGGTAGCCGATATTACTACTGGCTTTGCCATTTCAATTTATCCTTTATGCCCATTAAAATAACGGCTATAATCACTATTTACATCATTTTCGAGCTCGAAAATCGAGAACTCCAATTTTAGTCTTTATGGTCATTATAATAACGGCTATAATCTTTGTAATTTTTATTGTATTATTGAAATTTTCAACTTTATCGTTTTGTTTTCGACTGCTGAAAATGTAAAATTTCAATCTGTAATCAAATGTATGAATAATATTACTATTAATATTAATATATTGGTCACATATATCATTGGCAAACAGCTATGGTTACTGAGTAAAATTAGTTAGAATGCAAATTATCGTTTTATTGCATGAAAAATTTTTATTAAAAAAATAATAAATATACAAAAAAGTTGAATTAGGTTTATCAAAATTTACCAGAGATAGATTATGTTTCTATTTTGAAATTTAAAATTAAATCAACGTTTTGATCAATGTATAATACATAATAAATAATTTAAATATAATATTTAAAAAAAAACATCAAAATCATTTTTATTATAATAAAATACTAGTAAAATAATGAACAAGATCGAACGAACATCTTATGAAATTCTCATTTTGAACAAGTCTGTGATTTAGTAATACAATTTTAAGCATATGTTTGTTATTCAAGTTGAATTTGATTTATTTTGTGGAGCAAAATGTCAATATTAAATATGATGTATATAAGTAAAGAACAATCCAGTTGCTTCAACAGTCTTCGAATTTTACAATCACGGACAGTTCTAGAATTTCATAAGAATGATCGTATTTTTTGTGGTGTTTATGTTACACTGTGTTATAGATCAATCAGCATCCATAGGTAAGTGAATTCAAAATTGTCAAAAAACTTTCTTTATATATTTTATACATTATTCCATTTTTACAGTTGTACCATCATCGATTCCTTGTCCAATAAATGAAAAATTAATTTGCGGATGTATAGATAAAACATGCTACAATCCAAATGTCCAAATTTCTTGTCCAAACTGTTATAGCGGATGTTTTTGTGTGGATGGCTTTGTAAGAGACAATAATAATAAATGTATACTGAGCCAATATTGTCGTAAGTGAATTGGCATACATTTTATTTTCATATTGCCGTCTATTCGAATACAGAAATTTCTTTGAAAGAATTGCCTTCGTTATAATCTATTGAATTTTTTTTTTAGCAAAACAGAACTGTCCAGGAAAAAATGAAGTGTTTCAAGAATGCCATCCAGCATGTGATCCATCATGTAATAATTTTAACCCAACATGCGGCGGATGTATCTACGGATGTTTCTGTAAACCAGGATTCGTCAGAGATATAAATTACCAATGCATAGATAAAAATAAGTGTCGTGAGTATATACATATTTTTAAAATTAAATTTTTATTTTCCTTTTACGTAAAAAAATCTAGAAAAACATAAAGTTTAAATGTTTTTCTTTACGGCATACATTTCATAAACTGTATATAAACATTTTCATAACCGTATTTAAACTGTATAAATTTTATAAAATTATAATTTTCAGTTTGATACTAAAAATTATTTTTCAAATCAATAGTTGAGTGAAATCAGTGAAAATTGTACTTTCAGCTCAATCTTGTCCAGAAAACGAAACGTGGGATGAATGTGGATGTTCAGATTATACATGTATCAGTCCAAATATTAAACCATTTTGTTTTGAATGCAAACCAGCTTGCTATTGCAACCCTGATTTTTACAGGGATTCGAATAATAAATGCGTTTCATTAGCAAATTGTGGTAAGTACACATTGATATAATTTATAATTTTTCTTTATAATATAATATTTGAACAATTCTTAATATTAAGTCTATTTTTTTCTTGCAGGAAAAAGATAAAAAACACAGCATCACATTTAATACATGTATGTCATATGTTAACACAAAAAAATCAGAAGTGTTTAATATAAAACATAATGAAATGTAATTTTTAGAATTTTTTGGCTTTATAAATTGTAATAAAAAATTACTTTTGTGGTTAACATAATGTTTTTTTTTATGTCGTAAATTTGATGTCGTCACTTTAAATTTCAGTCGATTAACTTTATGACGAAGCTCAAAAATACCCATGCCATATTCTTAACAACTAATTAATTAATAATTCTATCGTTTCAAAATATTTTTTATTATTTATTGAAATATGTATAAAAATCACAACATTATGAAGAGTAACTCATCATCATGTTTCAGATAAGTTTATTAGTAAATATGAATAAAATATTTAGTCGAATTAAGTCTCCCCTATTATTTTGATAAAGATTAATACCATTCCAATTCATTTTCTATCGTGAACAAAAGTGATCCGGTTCTTAATCTATTGTCAATTATAACAAATCAAACAGAAACCA
The DNA here is from genome assembly GCA_028571205.2 of Hydropsyche betteni. Classification (NCBI taxonomy): domain Eukaryota; kingdom Metazoa; phylum Arthropoda; class Insecta; order Trichoptera; family Hydropsychidae; genus Hydropsyche; species Hydropsyche betteni. The sequence continues at coordinate 262,985 of JAOXNN020000007.1, forward strand.
TGCAAAGACGTCAAAGTGACTCTTCTTGTTCCGTTTCCGTGAAAACCTGAGAGATATAAACGTCAAAAAATAACTGTACAGCCTTAATTGTGTCAGAACCCGAATTTTCCATGGCCCCTCCTCGCCCGAGGATTATTTCAATTTCGGTGCTCTCGACTTGAACAAACACAATTCTCATTATCGGGAACGGAATAATACACTCTATAGGTTCACCCTTGAGGGGGCACAAAATAATTACGGTTGTATATGCGAGGGGTATTGAATCAAATTTCGAGATCTTCCAGTGAAAAATTCGCGGATTATTTTCGCGTTGAATAGTTGAATTTCCATGTAATTTTATATTATGCGAAATTCCTTGGAACTCATAAACGAGGTTTCCGCGTTCGGTTCGGTTTTCATTGTTTAATGGTTTCGGCATAATAATTAAGTTGATACTCCACTCGTCAATTATGATGGATTGTGAGTTTTGATCTGTGTTCATTATGTATGCGAGAAAATATGTTTTAGGGATAATATTTTTGAAGCGTTGCCCCGCAATTAATTGGCACTGTATGGATTGTTGAGTGATTTGCATACCCGTTGATTGTGTTTTCGAATTGATTGTAAGATAAATAGTCGGGGGTGTTTTCGATTCGAAGTTTAGTCGAAAGATTGATGTTATCAGAATATAAATTGATATAATGATTAAAATTTTGTATAAGAAAAAGTATCGATCAGTAATCTTTCATTGTATCAACAAAAATAGATGAAAAATTTAAATATTCAATAGTATCATTATAATTATTCGATTGATATCGAACTACAATCATAATAATGACAGAAGTACTAAATATTATACATTCATCAAACACGATATGAATTAAAAAATAAAATATTTAATTTAAAAAAAAAAACACTTTTATTCATTATCACACGACATATGCTAAATTTAGGAACACGCATAAAGACCAGCACAGTAAAAATAATTAAAACTTTACTACCCATTTCGAGAAATGGCCAGACTTAAACCAACACTCAAAATACTAATTATTTCCTCCAAGGTATAAGTACTTCGAATAATTTCGAATAAGTTCCTGAAGATGCACCTGGGCCATCTTTTTTCAACTAGGAAAATTCCTGTAAAAAAAAACCACCTAGACGTTCTCGAGACTATATTTTCGAAAATTTCGAAACTTCGGTCCAATTTGAATAATTGTTTCCGGTACTAGAATCACTATCTGAAAATTATTATTGCAGAGGAGAAATCGTACGCGAAATAACAACGTTCACGCTAATTACGCTGTTTATATACATACACACATTAGTATAATGTATGCGTGTACTTTAATTATTATAATTGATTAATGTTTGCGCAAACATGAAAGACAAGTAATAAACACGAATACAATTTACATTTCGCGTATAAACTACGCTACGCAGGTTGTATTGTTACATTCGGGGTGTGTTAGATATTGCACTAATTGAATTGTTGTTAAATTGCGTCTGGATTGGAAAAACGGGACTGCTTTAATGTTGTTGGATGACTTTGAGCCGAGATTAAATTATCACTTTGATACTTTAATAAAAGCAATTTGAAGGTAATGGAGGAAATGTGTGTGTATTACGATATGTTATAAAGGCAATATGTGTCAAAAGCAAACACGAGTTTTTAGTATGAACTTTTCAAATATATAGTAGTAGGAATGGATATTTTTTTTAATTTATTGATTCGAATTTTTCAAAAAAAAGCTCACAGAAATCGATCCGATGAAAAATTGTCTACTTAATATTAAATTTCAAACTATTGGTTATTCAAAAAGTAATATGAATAGGGTATTTATTTTTTCAAAAGAACTATTTATCAAATATACAATTTATATTCATTCTTGATTATAAAAAAAAAACCTCTTTTCACTTTCGTAGACTTATTATATCGAAAATATATTTTATTAAATTAAAATTAGCACTTTTTCATTTTAAATTTGAATTTAAAAAGCGTTACTTTGAAATGAAAAATTGCCAATTTGGAGTAAAAAAACCTGTATTATCTTTTGAAAATTTTCACGTTTAATCAACAATTGAACATCGACAAGAATCAAAATAAATAAAAAATCGTTCAACAAATGGAAACCCGCAGGATTTGAAGCTATCGTGGCGAAGTTGCGTCATAAAGTTATAGTCGTTACGCGACAAAGGGAAACATGGAGTATTCGTAGACTTATTATATCGAAAATATATTTTATCAAATCAAAATTAGCACTTTTTCATTTCAAATTTGAATTGAAAAAGCATCACTTTGAAATGAAAAAGTCTTCATGTGGAGTAAAAAACCTTTATTATCTTTAAAAATTTTTCACGTTTAATCAACATTTGAACATCGACAAGAATCAAAATAAATAAAAAATCGTTCCACAAATGGAAACCCGCAGGATTTGAAGCAATCGTGGCGAAGTTGCGTCATAAAGTTATAGTCGTTTCGCGACAAAGGGAAACATGGAGTATTTGTAAGGGGGTGTCCCGACTGAAACGCGCACGGAACGAAACTTTGTTTTCAGAAAGTTAGTTACCTTTCACGCTTAGCTGCGAAATTTGAACTGCCGTAATTAAAAATCACGCGACCAGAAGAACTTCAGATATCGCCGCCGAGAATATAATCGAATTAAATTATTCACGACCAATTTAACAAACGCTTCGACTCGCGAACGTTTTCGATGATTTTTTTCTCGAACTTTCCGCATCGAAAATTCGAAAGCGCATGCATCCGCGTCGAAAAGCTCCGCGGACAGTATTTCCGGCGAACTTTCCCGTTTTCGTTTTGCATTCGTCGCCGTTTGCGTGCACGCCCCTGAAATATTAATGCAGAACGAGTCCTGGCCCGTTCAAATATTCCCTTTGACACATAAAAGCCTCGGCCCATTATGCACCTCGGCCAAGAAAAACTCCCTTTTCGAGATGTCAAACAAAAAGCGCGGCCGCAACTCTCGGCCGCCCTTTTGTTTGCGATTTGCCAACTTTTGACGTTCGCGCATGACTTTTTAAACTGTCAAAACGCGTCGCGAGTTCGAGTTTGGGCTCTCTCGTGCTTTGTGTATAAATTTTGTTTATTTTGATGCTTTTTTGCATAATGTTCGCGTTGGGCTTTAATCTGTTTAATGCGCGGCTTCTAAATATTAAATGGGTTTGGGTAGTTTGGATTTTTTGTTTCGTGTCGAACACGAGTTTTCGAAATATTAATATTTGATTGCCAGTTGAGGTTGGATGGTAATTCGGTTATCGAAAATGCCATGTATTTCACTATCGTAACGTGCAATTTCAAAAAATTATTTAATTCAGAAGTTCACATATTTTTTCATAGTGTCTGATACCGTAACTATTAGGTCAATACATATGTTTCGTCGTATTCTTACGATGGTCAAATATTTTTCTTCTTTCTCCGAACTAATGAATAACATATGCATTCAAACTATTTTATTGTGTGGAAGATACTGTTAAGTTCTGGTCTAACCATATAGCAATAAACGGCACATAGAAATTTTTGAAATGTCTAATAATAAAGTGGAATTTTTCAATCTACAAATTAATAAAATAATAACGCGACTGCGACAATCAAAAGTACTTGTAATTTATTCAGTACAAGTGTCATTAAAGTTAGAATTAAAGTTTTCAAATTCTGATCTGGGGATTTTTAATCAATTGGTAAACATGACGTACCAGTTTATTAAAATGACATGTAATTAATACTGATATATGCTAAAATATCAGAGAAATCTTCTTTAAGATAGGAGTCAACAAATAAACAATAAGATATTTGCATTGCATTAGTTTAGTTTCAAAATACGACATTTGAAAAAGAGGAATCAGGTGTATACAAACCTGAATATAAAATCATCTTTTTCCAATAAATTTTTCACACAATTAAATGACTTATTTAAATTATGAGTCTATTATATATAGCTAAACTTCATATATTTACCATGAAAAAACTTCACTAGAATATAAAATAATTAACCGAGTTGAAAACAATAAGTTTTTTAAATCGGTGTATAGATGGTACCAATAATTGATTATTAGCGGAATAAATTCATCTATATGGTTTTCAATTTATCTGAAAATGGTTAAGTCCTTCGGCAACGGAGTAGGATTAAGGAAAATGGTGTTTTTGTTGATTTTGAATGGGTTGTGTTGCCCTCATCATGGTGTGTAGAACTAACCGCTGTGACAAATAAAATTCGTTAGAAGTTAGTTACGGGAGTGCGAAACTCGCAGGCCGAAACTAACCAGAATGCGAAGTTTTGTTTGTTTACTGTTTTAAAAATAAATATAGAAGTCAAAGGGTTCATATATTTGTTGTTATTCTATAATAGTTGGTGAGATATACAATTTCAAAATAATCAAAATAATAATTTTCAGAAATCGACAAATTTTCATTTATATATAATTTCAAAATTGAGTAAATAAATTTGAAAAAATATATATTGATTTTAAAATTTAAAATATTTTCGTAGTTAAAAATAATATCATTTCACATTATCTACATTTCTTTGATAAAATACAAAAGACAAGACTTTGAATACGAAAACCTTTGATTTCACAATGTTTACTTTTCATTTCAGTTGAAAAGGATTCCGAAAATACGAAAAAAACAATATCCACCGAAAACATTTTTTCGTACACTTTTCATTTTTCATGCAATAGAACAAAAACCACCAACATGACACACACGTTGTAAAAAGGCTTCATGCAAAAAAAAAACATAACACGACGTATGTGTCATGCAAATGAAAAGTGTTAACAATTCTTTGAACTCACGATTCTTGCATACACATTAGCCAATCACATAAAGAAGTTAATAAGCATTTATGCGTTGAAGCCATGAAGTGTTATTATGTTGTCACTGCTAGTGCTGTTCGAAGAAGTTATAGTGAACTAACCCATGGAAATTTACACGAGAGTCGCATATTATTTATTTATGGAAATAATATTGTAAGATATGACATTAACATTTGAGTGATTATAGGTTGAGGATTGTGAATGATTGTACAGTGGTAAAATCGAAGAAGTTTTATAAGAAACTAAGTGGGTCATTTAAAATGTATAGTGAAATATTTAAGATTTTCAGACTTGATATGTCTTTATTTAACAATAGTTAATAAATGACTTATGATAATGATTACAAAATAAATTCAATTATGCCGATCAAGTGTATACAAAAACGGATTGTATGATGGATTTTCATTAAAAATTTACTTATAAAAAAAACTATCATATATATAGGTATGTAAGTACTAGTTGAACCCGGCAGATATTGTCCTGCCAATCTGTATTGTAACATCTTGATATGAATAACAGGTTGCCCCCTGACAGGTTGACCCCTGACGGGTTGGCGCATGGTGAATCGACGCTTGACGACTTGATGATTGGCGAACTGACCTGATACATGAAATTCGTCTACATACAATAGATAATTATTTCAAAAATTTTCAACAATGAATGTATAATGTTGAAACACAATAAAATAAGTCTATAATATATTATATATTTACCTTCGACAGATCTTCGAATATAAATACTGGATTTTTTTGTCTTAAAATTGCACCCGTTGCACCAGTTGTTCTTACGCATTCTTCACACACCGGTCTCCAATTCCCGTTGTGAACACGCATTCTGCATGCACTATAATCACTACACAAACTAGTTTAGGCGGTCTATTTTTCTATGCAAAATTTTTTATATTTTTTTAGAAATTTCCCTATTATTTTTCTTTTTAAACCACCCGTTAGTCAAAGCGAAAAAAACAAAAAAATAAACATCCAAATTGATCAAGTCGTTTTTGAGTTTTAGCGCGACACCAAACAGTGATTAATTTTTATATACATAAATTTTTTTATACATCAAAACTTCATGAGAATTCCAGACAAATTCAATAAGTGAAATCAAAAATTCTCAATAAAAATCATCGAAAAATTAGAATGCCTACTACAATCCATCATTCAATAGCATTAGACCACTTTGAGCACCAACAACCCCCACACATGCTATGCATGAATAAGTCCCTTACAGTTGCAGCACGAACAGTTTCAAAAGGCACAAACCACCCGAAAGCCTCCCTTTGGACGTTTTTGACACCCCCCCATCGTCCATTGTCGCGACCCACGCTTTGGGAACGAGCAATTCAAAGGTGTCGCGCTTTTATTGCATACACGAAATATTATATCGGAAAATGGGCTGTGTTTTTGTTGCGCTGTCCGGAAAAGCGAGCGGCTTTTCATGGAAAGTCCCTCGTTGTGTGTTCTATGGGAGTTTTGCTTCTTTAAGTGAGGGGTGCTCGCTTTTCAGTCGATACTGTTCTGCGTTAGGATGATCGTTCTGTAAGTTTCGGTTTATTTATTAAAAAAAAAATTGATATATAATTTTATAACAATAATGTTAAATTTTTTATATTGTCATATATGTATGATGAAAATGTTGAAAAAAATCATATTGAAACTTTTAGAACGACCCTTGTGTATATTTTCGCTTTTGGTTCGACGCGTATGTGATTTATCGTTGATAAAAATGTGCTTTGAAAAAAATCTACTCCCTATACAATTACGAAACGTTTTGTCTTCGAGGTTTCACTTTTTTTTTTTTTTGATAATTCAAGACACTGTCAAACCCTTTTTTATCTTTGGCGAAAAAAATTATGTTTTCGTCTCGGAAAAGCCGGAAAACTTGGGAAATCCTAGTGCTGCGTAATAAATACGTCGAACGTTATGTATAAATAAAACGCATTTATCAAACTAGTTTTACGACCACACGTTCAGAATTATTTATGATTTAGCGACCAAATTTTACCAGAACACTAGAACCGATACAAATATAAATATGGAGTATGTGAATAATTGATTATACAAAAGGGAACTATCCGTGATATTGTTAACTTTGAATATCGACAAAAATATATGCATGAACTTCACTTAATTTAAATTGAATCTCAATAAATTACAATTTGATAAATACAATAAATTGATATGATACAAAAGAAATTTCGGGTCGTATAAAAATTGGAATGAAATCTGGGTTTTCACAATTTTTTTTTTCCATAAACAAAGTCAAGTCTTTATACCGAATCCATTACGTTTCATTTGATTTCTGAATAAAAATAAAATTGCATAAAAATGTTTTAGCAAATCCCACCGAACAAAAGCCTAAACTAAATTGTTTTCTCGAAACGTTTAATTTAAACAACAAATAGCGACATCCGAGCAAAAATAGAAACGCTTTATGAAAGAGATTTTCCTAGAGGCGCGAAATCGACTCGCAAAACAAATTCGACGGTGCGAATTTTCCTCGATATATAAAATCGCGAATGAAAAGGAGAAAAATCGCTATTGCGTGCTATATGAACGACTCCAGTCATAATACAATATAATACTCCGCGTACAGAGAGAGCTATGGGGAAAAAAATGTAATATGATATTATGGGAGTACTATGGGCGTTAAGCCGGTACAGTATCGCCTAAGGGCGACACGTCCTATATAGAATATAATATAAAAAAATTCCATGTGTGATGTGTACATATTATTATATATAAAATATATAAAGTGGAAATTGGGGGTCGTGGGGGAATATGAGACGAGAAAGGCATTATGGGGAATCAGCAAATATGGCTTTATTATATGTTTTTATTGCAAGACAAAGGGCCGACGTAAGGCCTAGTTTTAGTTCATGATGCGTTTGGATATAAACTTCGAAGTGATGAGTCGTAAAATAGATTGATATTCGATGGAAATTCATATAAAAAATAAAACATGTAGCTGCACTGATGCATATCAGCAAAAAATTTAAAAGCACGTCATTTTCCATGCTTTGAATAATGCAAACATCAGCAAACAATATGCTGAATTTCTGAAAAGGAATTGAATAATATATCGTGTTTTAAAATATCAGATGACATTTTTGTCTGCGTATAACATTTTCAAAAACAACTTTCTTATAATATTCCATCCACGTTCCGAACTGAGTAGTCTTTCAAATTGATACATCCTAACTCCGAGACGTAGGATGAAACTTTGTTTATATTTCATACGAATCGAATCCCGTTTCTGTTTAAGCATTCATATTCTTAACAACCTTTTAGTCTGCGCAAATAAAATGAAGCCCAAAACCCGCTCCATCAATCGACAACTCACGTTAGCAAAAAAGTTCGCACTTTCGAGAATTTCGTAGCACTTAAAGAGTACCCTAGAAAATAGTGGAAAAGCGTTATATGTTCTTGTAAAGTTAAGTCAAAAGTGTTCGTGTACAGACGACAGCTGACGCGCCGATTTAAATAACACGATTTTGCCCCGAGACCAACTTCTGTCTGTTTCTATCTACCCGAAATCCCGCAGGATCGAACTTCATCCTTCCATTAAATTCGAAATGTGACATTTGACAACGCAATTTTTGAATCGTTATCGAACTGACGAGTCCTGCTGGATGAAAAAAGGCGCGCGCTTTGGGAATGGCGCGAACTGGTATTTGTGAAACTTTCATTTGATGTTTTCGATTAATTGAAAACAAAATATGTATTTGTTTAAAGAAAACAACTTGGAACATATCTAAAAAACTTGAAGTAAGGGTTGCAAATAAACTTTTATTCCTTATTGAAATTAATACAAAAAAAAATAAAATATATGAGAGTGTTTCAATAAGGACGCTCGATTTTAAATTGTATAATACGTTAAAATTTGATGATTTTTTCGCGTTGTTCAACGCTATAACCTTTCATGGTGATTTGCCGTACATTACTAAAAATTGACAACAAATTTAATATAATAAATGTCACTTTAACAAAATGGCTGCTAAAACTTAAAAAATTTCAAGCGTTATTATTGAAAGACATAGAAAAAAATGACTTTATTATATGTCAATTTTATTTATATAAAATGAATACTTTTTGAAAACAAAAATAACATTCTAATCTTCTGAACCATGTTATTATTTTCAATATAATAAAAAATAGTTTGAATTTGATTTTTTTATAATAAAATAAATCATATTTTGGAAAGATCTGTTTTTTCCAGTTCCCAGCAAAGATATTTCATATAAAAAATACTCGTATGGTAAGGATTGCGGCGATCGCACATAATTAGGGCTCGAATTGAATCCGGAGTCCCGCGGGAACATGTCCTTTATATCTACGTATGTTCTTAGGGAAAAAGAGGAATCCACTTTGTAAATAAACCAGGCGAATACTTGAAATCCCTGCGAAATCCAGACTTGTGAGAATCTTTAGCAATTTTTCTTTTTTTTTTTTATTTCGTAGTCGCTTTCTATTTCGTGGAAACGCGCCTACGCGCACTACATAGAGGGAAATATAAGAAAAAAAATTTCGTCGCGAAAAACTGTTTCCACTCTGAATTGAGTGTTTAAAACTAGTTTTCAGTTTTCAAATGCGAAAAGAAAATGTAAGGAAAGTAGCGTAAGCTCTCACGCGAACCGTTTCATAATTATAAGGCTTTAGTTTTATCTATGAAATTATAAAAAAAAATAATACGGATTTAACTCGGCACGATTTCGAAACTGCCTTTCGTGTTAAATTTTTCATTTTAAAACGAATGCTCGGTTGCTAATTCATGTTGAAAAAAAAATTAAAACATACCTCGGATTACTTCAGACGTAATTTTTAATACGAATTTCGGCATACTCATGAATAAGTTTCGGAAAAATTTTAATAAGATGGCACTTAAAAAAGTTCAGGTTGTCGAAAGCCGTTTAAACTTCACATAAAACGAAAATATATATGATTTTTCAGAACTAAACTAAATTCTTCAGTTCAAAACCTTCGTTAAATTCCAAATAAAATTTACTAAAAGACAAAAACCCACAAACTACAACGTCCCATATATACAAATCGAAACATCTCCGGATTTCACACCTGAAGTACGCGTTTCAGAAACCACACAGACAATCACCAACGGCCACTATCTAATTTATATCTCGGCAATAATTTCACACGGACCAAACGTATATAAATATTCATAAGGCCACTTACGGCGAAACGTACGTTTCGTATCAAATTTAACTCAATTGAAAATATGTAATGGAAGGAGAACGTACTCCGGAGTCGAGTCCTGCGAGAGGATATTTTTGGTTTGCGATCGTCGGCCAAAGTACGCTCGTAAACTATTTCAGCTGAAATAAAAATAAAGTGTGCACCGCCCGACCATACATCCTTTATATTCTCTTTAGTTTTTGCCGTGCAACAAACTGTGTAAGAGCCATGTGGCGAAAGCGCATTTACACCGAAACTCTTGGATATAACTATTCTTATCAGGTCCGTATTTGGATATGGTAAAAGCCTTTTCAAGAAATATATAGTATGAAATTCGATTTTTTTACATTTTCGAATTCGTTGAAATGTAATGGATTGGTATTTTTTTTTTTTGGTATAACTAAAAATGTGTAATGTGTAGATTTTTTTGAAATTTTTTCAGTTTGTCGTTTTCTAAGTACAGCCCCGTTTCTTGTACACTTTGCAGGGGATGTTAAAGTAATTTTGAGATGCTTAGAATTTTTTATGTATGAAACGTTTATGTTTTCATAATGTTTTTTAATGTGAAATAAATTTATACATTGTAAATTCATATTGAATAACAAACAATATACGTCATTAATTTGACTAATAATGTACGTGATGTGCGTACAATGTATTGTATATTGAAATTAATTTGTTAGTTGTTTTGAGCCATTTTTAATATTCTGATTATTGAAATCGAACAATAAGTGGCATAGACAACATAAGTAACTTAATCATATATTGTAAATCTATAATTATAAATTGTTTCATTATTCAAGAGAGTATTATTCAGAATTCTCTTTTCGAGTTAAATTTCATTTATCGCACAAAGAAAAACGTCAAAATTCTGATTGCATCAAAACTTCAATAATTAGATAAACAACATTCAATAATTTTAAAATACTTTAATTTAATATACAATACTAATTTAAAATACACTTGGATAATATTAGGAATGTCATTATCGGTAAGCCGGTTTGCCGGTAAATTACTCAAAAGCAATTCGGTAATTTTTTAATATTTACTTATTTTAAATTTATTATTTATTTATTTAAAAGCTTTTTTTTTTCAGGAAAGTATTTTTGGTATTTTTTTTACAAAATTTAATTTACCGGTAAATCGGTAATTAGATTTTTCACCGGATTACCGGTAAATGAAATTTTCAAATCTGACATCCCTAGATAATATAAATTTGATCCCTACATATAATCACGGATTTCTGTATGTGTGTGTCTGTTCGTATATTCGAATAATGCTCGCGTCTTTTTATAGTATTGATTCTAATATGGTCTTTATGCGTATACAGTTAACATCTATAATATGATGCTTATTACCTACTGCCTCTGGCTTTGCCTATAT
>JAOXNN020000007.1:274465-286216 GCA_028571205.2 Hydropsyche betteni
ATTAAATATTCAAATCGGGTACACATTTCGGGTTCACACAATCGGGTTTTCACATTTTATCGTTTTCCGTTTCATAAAAAAACCACAGCCGATATTATTAACATCGGGCCTATATACTAGTAAATAATCATCATCATCATCATCATTAGCAGCCTTTTGTTATCCACTGCAGGACAAGGCCTTGTCTAGTAAATAATAATATGAACAAAATGAAGATTTTCATGCACTGAAAATTTGGACAAAAAAATCACACAAAAGCTCACACATATTTAATACGAAAAAAATCAATAATCCCCCAAAACCTTGAAATAATAATATGCAACACCCGCCCACACAAAGAGATACACAACACAATTTATAATGTATCAAAATTACCAGCTTTATATGGCAGTAAATGTACTCGCGCACTGTTGGCGCCCTTTCCCACACTTAAGGGATGTCTGCTTACGCATTCCGATTAATCTGTATTTAGGTTTCGCTTCGGTATTCCCAAACGATTAGGATAAATGTTTGGATGCTGTAAGTATATAATACGCACGATAAATCGGCAAAGGTCACATCGTAATCGGAATAAGAAATATCGAGTTTTTTCGCGTGCCCGGTCCCATGGTATTAAATTCGGAACGATCGCTTTTTTATGATTTCGAAATTCGTTTCAGTTTCTTGCGCGGATAAATATTTCGTTTAAATTTGATGAATCGCGTCCCTTTTGATATATCAGCTTTTGGGTGTAATAGAAATTTATTGTGGAATGTAGTGATAATAAATAAATACGAAACGAAACACAATTAATAATGAAGGCTGATTTTGGATGGTAGAACGCACATGCTCCCCAAGTACGAATTTTTTATTCTTGTATAATGTCGGAGGTCTTTTTCATATATTTTTTTCCAATGTAAGAGTCTATTTTCGTATGCAGGGATACGTCAAATCATATTCTTTTCGGTTGCTCTTTGTGAAATTCATACAAGAAATTCAAAGAATTGAACGTAAGAAATATAGGACGATGAAGAATAAAGTTTTGGGAAAGATAAGTATAGAATAATGTTCGTCAAACGAAATCGATCTGTTATTGTAATTTATATAGGCTTTATCTTTAAAATAATAATAAATATCTAAATCGTATCAAACTTTTATGTATTTGAAATTATCATGATAAAGCTTTGAAAGCTTTCATACGCCAAATTTATATCCGACCGTCGCAAATTATAAAAATTAAAATGCACATCGGACCCGAAGATTAAAATACAAAAGTTCATTTACAAACCCGGCACCGCACTTTCGGCGAAAAGCGCGCCTTTTTTCAAAATTGAGTTCAAAGGAGAAAATTGCCTGCTAAATATTTCACGTGGTGAGACGAAGCCGAGCGGACATCACTTCATTATGACTGCCGAAGAACCTAATTTCCGTTCGAAATTCGACGAAAGCTCGCCTGTTTTATTCAACAAACAACGCTGGGGGGGGGCAGCCCCCGCCCCTGGCCCGCTGCGTTTGGCCAACGGTTGCCCGCAGGCCGGCCATGCTCGGGGCTTTTGAATATTTCAATTAAACTCGAAGTTTGGCCTGTTCTTCGTCGCGCCGATAATTTATTTACATCGAAAATACCTTATTAGCTTTATAGGCCATGGAGATTTTAGTGAAACGCTCGAGGAAACTAGGTTAGGTTTGGCGGTGTTTGGAAATTTAGGAGACTCGTTGGTTTTTCGTCTTGATGAAAATAAATGGTAAATAAGGTTCGTTTCGGAATTTCGTTCTTAATAAATTAATTTTATTATTTAACAGTTTGAAGATGAAAATAAGATCAACCTAAATTGCAATTTTCACGTTGAATGATATTTTGAAAATTTATTACGGTACTGTGAAATTGCTTTAATTATTAAATACGAATAATCAAACATATTGATTTTGTAATATGCTTTTGTTTATAAAATTCAATCAAACTTTTGAAATAGTACAAAAATTTTATTTATATAAAAAAATCTAACCTAACCCAACCCAAAACTTAGAAAAAAAAACAGTTATCAAAATGACAAGTGATATATGCACATGACGTGTGCCATTCGTGTATTATATATAATAACACAAACGCCAGTCTGTATATATGTTTCAGTTTAAGAGTCCACTTCGTTTGTGCACGAAAAAACTAGTCTGTTTATTCACCTTCTGAATGCTCTAGTCCAATTGTTCAAGTCGTACGACAATTTTAGTTGTTTGCACTCAGATAACGCTCTTATGTTAAATATTTATAAAGTGGAAATTAGTATCTCAACTAATGATCGAAAAATACGCGTAGTGTCTGCCCATTGTGTCAGTTTGAACATCGAGAGTTTGTTTTGAACACGTTTTCACAAATCAAGCTAAAACGCTAACCCAAGCATAATGCTTATGATGTCTGTTTTTAGTTTAGGCACAATTATATGTTGGTGAAATTTGTCATTTAAACTAAAATGGATAGTTTGGGTACACCCAAACTAGTATGGGTGTAAACAAACATTAGTTTACACTTGAACTGTAACATATACAATAATTCAATATACGCTTGGACGATAACATATTAAAAAAAAAATTGAAAGACAAAATTCCATACACATTTCGACATTCACATAACATTTATCCGAAAAAATATATGATTTCGATACACATTGTTTACAAATAAAATATTTACTATGCGTCAACGTTTCGATACACATATAAATTTCATTTTGGCCGTTTGATCAGCTCCCGGAAGCAATCTTCAAGATTCTGGGTCACTTCTCGCAGCGAGATCATGTAAAAAAAACCTATTTGAATAATCCTGGCTTAGGGTCTGTTTCGTATTTGGAGAAGCTTCGGAAGCGTACATAATCCCGTGAAACAATACGTTATGTATGAAGTCGCCGAAATTTACGTATAAAAATGTTTTTTTGATGTTTGACCACGTCTCGACGATCGACTTCGTTTGTATAGGGTTGTGTCGGAAAATGTTTTGAAACAAGTTGTTTTTATTTTTAAAACAGTATGATGTCAACAGTTTTGTATTGAATCTGTTAACGAGTTTAAGCAACAAGTGATATGGTTTGTAGATGGATTCATGTATCGTTAGTAAAAATAAAATTATTAACCGATAGTAACCGCTCTAACTCTGAGTTTCGGACATAAATGTTAAAATTTAGACACAAGTGGAAAAGATTAACCCTTTCCATTCGTTGATTCTGAAATATTTCAAAATTTTTGATTTTCAAGTATTAATCGAGTAATTTTTGAAATACTCGATTATCGAGTACTTGAAATTGGACGAGTATACACGATTATCGAGTATTCGATTACTTGAAATGGAGACCCTAATCGTTAATCTAAAACTATTTAGGAAATTCAAATTTTTAGTATTCAAATAGAAAAATTATCTTTTTCTTATCATTAAATATTAAGAAATGAATGTGATAGGGCTGAATTTGATTATTATGATTTTAATATTGACAATATAAACCGTTTTTTTATTCGACGATAAAAAAACTATTTTTAATTAAATAAATCATTTTATGGTTCATCAAATTCTTCAATATAATTAATCGGTATCGAATAACAAATCTTAATTCTTTAATCTGTTTCTCCCTCTTCTTAGAACCCCAATTTTGTTTACTTATATTTCCCTAGAGACTACAATGAGAAACTAACTAAGTCTAATATTTCTGTATCGAAGCAATCTCAACCAAATTAAAAACATATCAACATAACTTTCAATCATATTTACTAAAATTATCGAAAATCCAAGATCCAAGTTTTTCTTAATATATTTCAAAATTTGATTAAAAAAAATCTCCATTCAGATTACGGATAATTTTCGACTTACCCCTCTACTACTTATTTTCCGCATTAATACCTCAATTATTTTCCGGATTAAACACATCGCGATATATATAATAGAAAAAGGGGGCCAAATGGCCCGCAGCTTACAAGGCCCTACACTGGTGCATTAAAAATGAAACATCTGAAGAGTCTTCAGGACACGCTTCAGAAGGGCTGTTCGTGCACATCCATCAAGGGCCCAGGGTTTTCCCATCGTCGGCGAGATGTAAACGCTTGTTGCCGGAAAAATCTCGTAAATAATTGTTATTGCGGTCGACGTTTGAAAAATTCACATTTCGACGAATTAAACGGTCCGCGGGGATTTTTTTTATGGTTCGTGTGAAAGTCGTGAAAAATAAAATTGTAATATATTTACGATGTTTCGGTTGATTTTTTAAAATTGTATTGTAATATAGAATGACTCGAAGTTTGATTTTATAAACTAGTATACAGGCCCGATGTTATAATATCGGCTGTGGTTTTGTTAAGTAACAGAAAACGATAAAATGTGAAAACCCGATTGTGTGAACCCGAAATTTGTACCCGATTTGAATATTTAATTAATAAAATCAAAATAGTTCATTCGTTATTTGTTTGTGACATATAGGCAAAGCCAGAAGCAGAGGCTACCCGATGTCCGTACTTGATTTGAATATATTTAATATTTGATTAATAAAACCAGTTCATTTATTATTGTCACAATTACAACATATAGGCAAAGCCAGAGGCAGTACGTAATAAGCATCATATTGTAGACTTTAAATGTATAGGTACGTATACATGTATAAAGACCATATTCGTGAAAAATTCGCAAACGTCATCGAACAGACAAATACACAAATGGACACATAGAAATCCGCTTTTATATATAGAGGATAATATTTTTTTAATTTAATTTGAGAGTGTATCAATTGTTTATAGTTTTCGAATGAGTCTTGAAAAGTAAAATTACAACATACACAATTAAAATTATAACATGTACAAAGTTTGAGTTGATTTTTGAAAATCATGAAATGGCTCACATCAGATTTCAATTTCATTCAACAAATAATACATTTTTTATAACAAATTTTCTTTAAGAATTTACCGATTTTTTACGACTTTTGTATAAACCTTGATAAAAAAAATAATAGCGTATGTTTCAGTTGATATTTCAGAATTGGAAAATTACTCAAAGTTTAATTCCATTCAATAAATAATAAATTTTTTACGAGATTTAATTTAAGAGTGCACCATCTCCGCCATAGCACATAAGACGCGTGTTAAAATTTTTACGCACTCATAAAAATATTGCTTCTGTCGAAAAACTCGAACGATTCATTAACTTTATTGTTTATTGGAAAAAAAAATGAAAAAATCAACACAACTCAAACAAATCACGCGACCCAATTCCCGAAAAGAATTTATTACCGCACCACCGAAAATTCCTTTAATTTTCCCGCGTTTTTCCTAATAATTTCCACGGTTTTATATTATGAAAATTACTCCGCCATACGCAACACTACAAAACGACATTGTTCCAGTGAAATATTACTCGAATACACGTCTCGCAAGGAAAACTTGATGTTTTCTGATATTGCACGCCCACTTTTCCTCGAGTCCTACACTCGAGCGACAGCACGCCGCATATACGTATACAAAATAAAAACGGTCACATATGTAAAAAAGAGCTCGATACATTCATACAGAGAGTGGTACATACCATTCATATGGTAAAACGTTTTTTTTTTTTTTTTGCTTTTCTGTGTTACTTTCCCAACCCCGTCGGAGTAGCGGTGTTTTATTGCAAGTCCTCTTCCACTTGACTTACAACCGTGGCGTGTTGAAAAACTCTTTAGGAAAAGTTAATTCGTGCGATATGTTTTTTCGGGGTTTAGTTTTTGTGCTTTGTCTAGTTTTTTTTGAGTTTAAGGGATATATGATTGGAATGATTATTTTTTTTAATAAAGTGTATTCGAATGATGTGATATTTGTGTTTCTATTTTAAGAATTAAATATTTTCTGCCATATCATTTTTCGTTTGGGAATTATTAGTATACATGTGTGAGATTTTAGATTTTTTGTTGAAAATTAAAAAAATAATAACTCAAAAACTATAATATGATACTTTAGAGCCAGGTATTAGCAAACTTCGGCCCGCGAACCAAATATGGCCCGCTGCCTCCGGTTCATGGAGTGATATTGTTTTGTCCGGAAAAATTGAAATTATAAAAATTTGAACAATTTAGAAATTTTGATGCTAAGAAAACGGGCGAACGCAATGTGCCGCTAGAAAACCAACAGTTTGTGATTTAAAATAAGTATCGCAACCGCTCGATAGATGGACTAAATGTCAAGCCGACATATCGTATTCGCGTAGGTATATATCTCAATGGTTACGATATGTGATGATGGCGTGATTACGAACCACGTAATTAAGAAAAATTAAGGAAACGTCAAATGTCTATCAAAGTGACAGATTTTATTCGAGTCCATCAGTAATGTATAACCTCAAATATCAAAGTTGCACGAAATAAGGTGACATTAACACCAGTTAGGTGGCTGTCACTTCAATAGACATTTGACGTTTCCTTAATTTTATATAAATATAAAGTTTTTTATCAATAGAACTAGGGATCGTCAAATAGCGGAGCTTGAAACGATTTATTGCAAGTTACAAAATTTATTCATTTTATTGTCGATTCCTAATTATATTATATATATTAATTGTTATTCATGCTATTATAGATATAATTAATTTTAGTGATTTATTTAAAAACTCCGTATTTTTTTCCGAGTAGACGGCATACCCACTGCAGAAAACTCTACGAGCGCAAACGATTAACCCCCTATAACGTTCCCCCCTATAACGTGGAACCTATATTTATGTTATAATGGGGTTTATTGTATTTGCAAAAAATCCAACCCACTCGTCTCAAACGCGCCATAAATTCATACAAAACTCCCCACCCCGAAACCCCCCATACACCCCCAAACGAACAATACCCAACACACAACCGGAGGAATGCACGAAAACGAAACTTGTAGCGTATTATTAATTATTTGACCAATTTATATGAGGGTCGCTATTAAGTGGAGCCCTATCCGGGGCATTATCTGGTAGAGGCAATTTAGCACGGCGGAGGCAATTTGGGCGGGCATTTTCCGGAGTGGCAGTATTTGTAATAAGCTATAATTGAATATCTTGCCCGGGATACTTGACAGATAACAAATCTGCCCAGTATCCGAAACTAATTGAGAGCCAATCGCAGCTTAATTCGGCGCCCGAGTTCCGCGATTAAAACGGAGTCCGGCCCTGTGGGGGTTTTTCCCCGCGAAACGGACGAATGTGCTTGTTAATTGGGATTAGATCGGTTTCGGATCGATTGCGATGAAATGTTGATTTGTTTCGATTGCATTTTGGCGGTTGTGATGGTGCAATAATGAAAATGGTTATTGTTGTAATTGATCGATTTTGTTGATAACAAGTATTTTTTTTTTTAACTAAATCTGAAATAAGAAATAGCAGTAATTATTCAATTTCTATATATTAAATTCTTTCAAACATATTATTCTTACAAGTTAAATAAAAAAAATCGTGTTTTTATCAATTTTTTTTTGGTTTAATGAAATATTGATACGCATGTTTCTAGGTATTTGAATGACTTTCTATTATGGAAATAAATTTCGAATTGGAATGGAATCATTATTTTGAAGTTAAACAATAAATAATGAGTATAGAGCCATCTGTGCATTAAAACAAATATTATATGTAAATTTGAACAAAAATTGAATACGACAGAAATATGAATATGTTAGTTTGTATGAATACAAATTTGAAATATATATATTTTTAAACTCTAATAATAAAATGAGTAACTCAAAATATTTTTTTCTTTTTTTTATCCAACAATAGATGAAGTATAAATTTTCTCAAAAAAAATATTCTTTTATTTACAAAAATTATGTAGAATTAAAAAATTGGTTTTCTTTTATTCTCGTTTCTTCTTTTACAAAGTATTATGCTTTTTTAGGACATACATATTTCGTACGTAATTGGAAATACATTGAAAAAATTGTAAGCAAAATAAAATCAAAAATTTTGAATCATAATGAACTTTACATATCAATAAAAAAAACAGAATAAAGATTTTAAAAATATTTATCGTACAGCAATATTTTATAATATCATAAACTGAACTTCACGAAGTCTTAAAACGAAATTCAAAACAAAACAAGTTTAAAAATTCTATTTACAAACCTTTTTCAGATCGAATCATTTAACTTTCAAACAATGAATAAATTGAAAAATAATTTCTTAGGCACCAGTATCTGAAAAATACACAAAAAGACGTTTTTCTTCCGTTCATCAATGGACGAGACAAAATGGGATAAATAAAAAAAAATATGAACGAAAAGCATGAATAAAAACAAGACGCATAATCACCCCACTCAAAAATCAACCCATGACTATTCATACAAAATAATAAAATTCAAACGGACACACAAAACAATAAATAACACACGAAACGATTCAAAACGTCCACCAAAACATTATGCACGTTTGCAAAATAAACAAAAAAAAAATTTAATTCAAATCTCCCCATTCATAACCGAAAAATAAATCCCTCCACGGCACAATATATTCCCATTTTAATTAACAGGTTTCAAAACGCGAAGCGAGGTGCGGTTACTCACATTAGTTAGATCCGAATCGCGAAACTGTGTTTCGCGAGCCGAATAAGGTTGCCGTACAAGCACGTAATGCACAATATATAATATGATATAATGCCATGCTCGCAACATTGTCGTGAAATACGGTTTTCATATGACGAGAGTCGCGTGCTGTCGGGAATGAGGTCTTATTTTGTTAAGGCCGAGCCAATTATTGGTGTATGTGGAGATTGTAGTTATTGGGGGTTTTATGTTACGAAAAATATGTAGGGTAAATGTGGTTTTTGTGCCGAGTTTGGCCTGATTTGGTGGTTTTTAATTCGGGTGAGAGCGGTTGGGTTTCGGTGTTGTTGAAGAGATGAACGCGTTGATGTCTGTTTGGTTTTTTTGGTGTTGAAAGTTTTTAGATTTCGAAATGGATGCGTTGATGTCTGTTTGGTTTTTTGGTGTTAAAAGTTTTTAGATTTCGAAATGGATGCGTATAAAAAATATGTATATTTATATTTTATGCATATGTAGTTTATAAATACAATGTCCGAATATAGGTTTTTTTTTATATTTCGAAATTTTTATTTAGAAGTAAAATACCGAAATCATATCTTATGCGATATTGTCTGGCTTTGATGATTGATTACAGTCTGTTATTGAGTGTGCAATTTTAAAAAATTGATGGTGATGGTTTAAAAATAGTATACGATTTATATTATGGTTAATGTGAAAACTGTCTCATGTTGCTGATTTATTGTATTTAAGTCTGCTAAGAAAATTTTTTGGATCTGGTGTGGTTTCAACAGAAAAACAACTTATAAATTTCGAATGATTTAGAGACACTATGTCAAGAAAAACCATAAATTAATAATCTAATATGTCATTCTGATGTATCGATTTTTTAATTATAGACAACTGGTTTTCACTGAAATAAAAGATTAGTATAAATTTCATCAAACTGAATAAAAGATTTTTTTTAAATATCGACACGATATTTTATCAAAAGGCTATAAAAAAATGACGATCATTGTCACTTTTATATAATGACCGAATCGCTGATCACTTAACTTCTATATTTAACAAAGCATCTTTTATAATCCAGTTTTTTTCTATTCATATATAAAAAAAGAAAAACAATCAATATCTATACAAAAAAAATCACACCTCATAAAAAGTTATCACATTACAAATACTCAAACAATCCCAATATTCAATTTCAACACCATTAAGCCCCCCCCTCTCATTCCAAAGACTCCCAAACGGTGGCGCGGACCACCGTAACAAACCATCCCCTAATAAATAGTCACGAAACGAGTATATACGACAGTACCACGTGAATAATTGACACATCGGAAAATTAACGACGCCATTGGAAACTAAGCCTTCCAAAGTGGGGCTCGCACAGACACCATTCCCTCCCCGCGCCGCCCCCCGCCCATGTTTAGGGCCCAAAATACACATTTCGAACAACAACGTCCATAAAGCAAAACTTCGGATGTGTGTGTGTGTTGTGTACTGGCGTTTCTTGCCCCGAATTTGAATATTGTTTGTGCGTTTCGAACGATCGGGTATGGCGGAAAATTTCCGTGTTTTGTGGCCGTTTGGGGAAAAAATTTATACGCGCTTCGAACAATAAGATAACTGTCAAAGTGGGCTATTTTAAATGCGAATATATAACGTGGTGTTTTGTGTGGTATATTTAAAATAAAATAACAACATAATATAGGTTAGTATTTATTTGGTTAATAAAATGAATTGGTAGTATTTAAATATATCAAAATGGTAAGATCCGGAGCAAACAAATTTACAATTATAATTGTTAAATTAAAATTTATGATGTTTTTTTATGATATTACATGGCGAAATTTTGCCATATTTTTCATGAAGTATCTTTGGAAGTTCTATCAAAATATACTGATGAAATCTATCTTCAATTCTTATATGGTCATCATAATTTTTTTTACAAATGTATTTTTCATGTAATAAGAGACTTGGGTATGTATTATAATATGGTCCGTATAATAAAACAATCAAGATTAAAAAAAAACTATTATACAATTTCATTAAAAGTCATATTTTATAACATCACGATGAAATCGACGTTTTTAAGTTTGCCAAAACTCAATTGATATTATAGATCATTTTTATTCATTACTTATGAAATATAACAAAAACTTCAATTGAACATAAAAATAGTCTAAACACAACATCACCCAAATAAATTCTAACAATTCGAACCACAGACAAGACACACTTCCCAAAACCACGCATCGAACATTAAAAATAGACCTAAAATATAAATCAACGACATAATTCATAAATATGTATGACATAATTAAATCGCAGGACCTCACCCTTCTCTCGGTCAGTATAAATCACGATCCTTATCTGGGCAGTTGGGTCAAAACGACACCCAGAGAGAGAGATCTTAATTATGCGATTCGACTTACGTACACACAATAAATATCACCCACCAGACGAATATTAACAATTGATTTTTTACATATAAATTGATTTCAATGCCGAAATCGGAGCGCGGGCGTCGGAACCACTATATGTCGCCATATTGGATTTAAAGTCAAATTAGGCGGGGAACATCTTGCGTCCGTCGGCCTCCGATGCAAATTAATTAATTTATGCATCAGGATCACCTGGTCCCCTGATGAGCCTGTCGGGATATGGGACGAAGCCTACGCAAGGATGTAATTCGCAAACGTTGTCGCAGCTTGCGAAAGTTTCGTCGAAGCTTTTAATATATGAAAAGGTGGTGCGTGTTTGAGGTATGCTGAAAATTTTGTTCGTGAGTTTAAATTGACTGTTTGGGTGTTTTGTTTTTTTTATTATTTTTAATCTGGCAGTTGATGGGTCGCGTACAGTGCCATCTATCGAAATTTGTGAGAACAAGTATATATTTTTTAAATTTTTTTGATCAAAAAATTAAATTGATTACTTTAATTATTAATCAGTATCCCCTATCCCCTATCCCTATATATAATAGCGGATATCTGTGTGTCTGTCTGTCTGTTTGTCCGTCTGTGTATATGTGTCAATGACGCTTGCGACTTTAAAACGACGCGTCGATATGATTATATTTTTCCGTCTATAAAATTATTCTTCATACGTATATGGCCTTTATGCATATAAACTTAACGTCTATAATATCATGCTATGAAAGCGCCTCTATTGATTTATACAATTACGTTGATTGTTACGCAGTGGAAAAAATATTTGAATCCCCTATACATGTATATAATCACCGATGACAGATGTCTGTGTCAATAACAA